>OX377203.1:92991251-93044131 GCA_947396885.1 Heligmosomoides polygyrus polygyrus | reverse complement strand
GAAAGCTTTACGAATTAACGGTTTCTTGTAAGCTTGGTTGGTAGCAGATTCAAATATCGTAAAGAATTTCGGAAATTTTTCCTTGAAACACCCATGAGAGTCTTCTTTGATTAATATAAAAATAAAATAAAATGTCCAGTCTGGTTGCAGTAGCTCTCTCTCTAAGACTATATACACAAGAACTGTAGATTTGCTGATAAGATGTTGAGAACTCCGGGCCTCTTGGTCCCAGAGTTCCTCCTCCTGCCTCTCAAATAGGAAGTTTCACCACCAGGTAATATGATAAAATCTTCTCCTAACCATCTTCAAACTAATTACACCAGCTTCCTTCAGTTCAAGATATAGTTTTTCATCAGATTTGTAATTTCTTGGAAGCAAAATTCAGACGGAAGACTCGATAACGCCAATTTTTTCTCAATCCTTCGTCTTAACATCATGACCCTCTTATTCCAGTAGCATACTCTCACCCAATCACAAGCTGCAACCATACACTTTCCTCCTGAAACTTCTTGTCGGTAAATTATAAAAAAATTATAAACTAGTTCTTGCTCTGATAGTTCAGAGCTCAATTGCTTCTCCGCTCACTTGTCGTAGTTTAAGAGGGTTCCACTGTTCCGTTTTCCTTGTAATAGCTGCCTAGTTACACTGGGACGTAAGCTCATGCTCAAGCGCCCCAAGGGCGCACAGAATAACTCGTACGCATTCCTGCTGCGGCTAGAGGGGGCACCGGCCGCAGCGCCGCACCGCGACCGCACGCGTGGCTGCGGTTGAGTATCGTTGCTCGCAGCCATGTCTGCTTCACACACTTTTTTGCTTTTTTCCACGAATGCCAAGGTTGTTAGAAACACACGTAGATGTTCATCATATGATATGGACTCTACTTGTGCAAAATAGTAAATCAAAATGCCACCATAGTTTTTTGCCTTCGAATATTTTTCAAATGTTTATGGTAGTTTTCCCGGCTATTTAATCAGACACGTGCCATAATTCAGAATAAAAGGCCATTTCGAAGACAAAATATGAATTGTGAAAAAGCCGACGGCAATGGGAACCGAACCAACGACGTCACACGTAACGAGTGGGAGTACTACCTCTGCGCCACCGCCACAGCTGGGTGGGCGTTCTTACAGAGCCCCAATTTGCGCCCTGCCGCCTCCCCTTCTTATGGAGCCCCAATGATTCACCACTCTCGCGCCAGCTGTGTCACACGCCCAGCCTGTGGTGAGGCTCCCCGATTTCGGCAGGTCATAACGCGCTCAGGAGTTTCATTTTGCAATTTTGGCACCCATATTCGTAACCAGCATTCCGAGCTCTTTCTAATGATCCTGGTCTCAACTTGAAGTTCCATGAGAGGTCGAAACTCTTCCCTAGTCAATACGGCACAAGTCCACAGTTTGCCCGACATTGAGAGGGAGGATGGGGCAGGTCAGTCAATGTACTACTAACTGCACACTCCTTTGGGTGGCTCCCTCATTCACTGTTGACAGGATTGAAACACACAGTCAGTGAGCCTGAGCTATGTAGGCGTATCTTATCAGGTGTTAGGTTGGGGAACAGCTCTATCAGATGGGTAGCGTCAATACAGTAGAGCACAGAACTTCACACGGTAAAAGCGCCAGCTTCTTTTCTACACAATTTTCACTTTGAACTGGACGCCTATTAATTTGAAACTGAACACTTTTAGATATAAAAGGGACACTTTGCAATGCAATATAAAACATAACGAAATGTATAATTCAAAGAAGTAAAGAAAGGTGTAAAATAGTAGAATTTTTTTAAAATTAATTAATCAAGTCAGACGTATCTAAGGTCTGAATACATATGGTTCAATGAAGTTAAACTTCTCTTTTTTTAACTAAAAATTCAACCTTGCAGAGTGTCTCAAGAAAAAATTACTACACTGTGAGACTCTGAGAGACCTCAAACCCTTATCATTTGACCTTAAACAATATCTTTGTTCTGGTCCAGATGTGCTGGAGATCAATTACTTTGCTGGTGTGTTATATGGAGAGATTTCGCCGTGCACTCGTTTTATACATTGCATTGTCTATTGGAATGATTGCCTAACTGCTGTTTACATACGTATAAATCTGGAAGCTGCAAAAGTAAAAGACGAATTAGACCATCATTCTCCACAGCATAACTTTGAGTAACAGCACTTACACTAAGAATCAAGGATTGTGATGGACGAATTCACTGCATAATCCTTTTACACGAACAATGCTTCGTATCACTTCAGATGGCACCTGAAACGTTGTTTTGGTCAAAGTAGTAGGAATTTTATGCTCTCTCCAAAAGCATATGCACTTTTTTAAAACCTGTATGGGAGTTTTTCTTAAAGTAAAATGTTCCTATCAGAGAAGAATTATTTTGACTATGATGAAATGTGCGTCGAAACTGTCGAAACTGAAGCGGTCATCGACGCCCTGCTCACTCAGGGTGTTCCTACTCAGCACATCAGAGTCCTTCGAGAGCTTTACAGTGGATTCACGACCAAGATCTCACCATTCTACAACGACGTCGTCATCGACGTGAAGAGAGGGGTTCGGCAAGGGGATACCATATCCCCGAAGCTCTTCAGCGCCACCCTCGAACACGTCATGCGCGAACTAGAATGGGAAGACATGGGAGTGAAGGTCGACGGCCGGCAACTGCACCATCTTCGCTTCGCTGACGACATCGTGCTCATAACACCGAGCATCAGTCAGGCGGAACGAATGCTGGCCGACTTCGATCGCGTATGTGAGAACGTTGGACTGCAGCTGAATCTTACGAAGACGATGTTCATGAAGAACGGACAAGTTTCTGATGCCCCATTCTCGCTCAACGGAACGAACATCTCCGAATGCTCCAGCTATGTGTATCTGGGTCGCGAAGTCAACATGGCCAACGACCTAGCACCAGAGCTGAGCAGGAGGAAACGAGCGGCTTGGGGAGCTTTCAAGAGCGTCGAAGAAGTCGTGAAGAAAACGAAGAACGTCCGACTCCGTGCCCACCTATTCGACTCTACCGTTCTTTCTGCCCTAACATACACCTCAGAGACCTGGGCCATACGAAAGCAGGATGAACACGCGATCAGCGTCGCGCAGCGTGGAATCGAGAGGACTATGCTCGGAGTGACACGACTCACGCAAGTGAGAGAAGGCCCTCGGAGTTCCGAGCTTCGCTGACGTTCGAAGATCAGAGACGCTGTCGCGTGGGCCAAGTTGTCGAAAATTAGGTGGGCCGGCCACGTAATGCGCTTCGCAGACACCTGCTGGACGAGAGCCATCACCGACTGGATTCCGCGGGATGTCAAGAGAACACCAGGACGCCCACCAACGCGTTGGTCGGACTTCTTCGTTAAAGCCCTGAACGACCGATATGACGCTCTTCATGTCCCTCGAGCGAGGAGGATCCATTGGAGCACTCTGGCACGCGAGAGGGACGAATGGAGACGCTGCTGGCGCGCGCTCGAGCAAGTCGATGATCAACGGAACGACAGGTGATACAGGTGAT
Organism: Heligmosomoides polygyrus polygyrus; assembly: GCA_947396885.1. NCBI lineage: Eukaryota > Metazoa > Nematoda > Chromadorea > Rhabditida > Heligmosomidae > Heligmosomoides > Heligmosomoides polygyrus. The sequence goes on along the minus strand of OX377203.1, from coordinate 93,040,633 downwards.
GATGAAATGCGCCAAATTGGCCTAAATACACTTACCTTTGTCCGTCCTAAAAAAGGCACAAGTATAAAATGGAAATGACATTATATTTATAAATTATTGAAGATGACACATAGGCGTGAATAGTCAGAGACGTCAGACAGGAAGAAAGTTAGAACAGAACACGTAATTGCAGTCACAGTTTTTGCTTAGCTTTCTCAAAGACGCACTTCGGGTGCAGCAACGAATGAGTGAAGATCCCCTAGCAACAGGGCTTGCAAATTTTGAATGAAGACAGCCATGAAATGATTCCGGAAGCGAGTAGACGTTACCCTTTAGAGCGAGTCGTGGACGATAGTTAAGCTTAAAAAAAACCGTCTTTTGGGCAATTGGTGAACAGAGGGGAAATATGGCATGGGAAAAGCTGCCCTTGGGTTATCCCATTCCGCTCCTGACCCTGCCTTATGTGCGCTATGCATTCCACCTCTACGAATGTCGTGGATTCGAGTTGGAGGTCAGCCGATGGACAAGTCTGATACCAATAAAGTCAGTCTGCTCGAGACATGAGCCATTAAAAGCAATAGGTCCGGGGTGTGCGTGATAACCGGCGGCTTCTCCGTGTGCAGTAGGGCTTCGCACACTCTCACGAACCTTTCTTGCTAGATTTATCTATTGTTATATTAATATTTCGTGACGCGTGTAGCGCAATCAGAAGAGGTGCCGGCTGTCGCGTGTACTCGATTACAAGGTGTTGGTTCAGAATTCCCGCCCAGGCTAACCAAGACGTCCATCCCTCCGGGGTCGATGAACTAGTACCAGACTTGTCTGAAGAAGAATAAAGCGCTGACTTGTCTATCGGCTGGCCACCTCAACTCATTGTATGGTCAAATACGCATTCAAATCGCCTCCACGACATCCCTCGGAAGTAGAATGTGCTGAGCATCCCAAAAGGGATTAAGTAACGCCTTCCTTTATCTCTTTATCCTTATATTATTATTTGATTTAAGAGATATTCAGTTAACCTAACACACAACAGGATGAAAACTATACGGTGTGATAGTATGGTCCTCAATTATGCGAAGGAGACGACATCAGCAGCAACATAACTAAAATCTTGCACAGAAAACCTTGTCAGATCTTCGTACTTTCCAAGTAGCGAGTTAAACTCATTCAGAAATCTGTATCTTAAGGATCCGTGGTCGAACAACCGAGACAAGGAGTGTGAGCCTTCCTCTTATGGGTCTTACCCGTACCCCATGAATAAATCTGTTAGATTTTTAGATAAACAATAGTCTTCCTTTTTCTGAATCCCGAATAAACGCTGATGTTAATCAATCCAGTTTTTTGATGCGCGACGCATTCTACTTCTACGGAATGATGAGAAGGCAATTTGAATGCGTGCTTCACCTATACAATGGCTGTGGCTATATGATGAGCAGGACATTATTTTGTCCTTTACTGACCAGTCTGCTACCGACTCGCAGAACCCGGAGGGATGGAAGGCTTTATTATCCTGGCCGGGACCAGAACCAGGAACAGGGAATCGGGTCACACGACAGCTGGCACCTTGTCACCCTGGCACCACGGCGTTACCACACGCCTAAATAGTACCTTTCTCCTTAATCGAGTTAACTACTGTAGGGCAATCCTACGATCCATATAGTATAATTGGCCTCCTTGAATGTGGGACGAAGTGCTCGGTCCTACCGTAGCGTAGGCTGTATATGAAAATATTCAAGCCTAAGGCCTATGTTACCCTTCGGCCCTTTCGGCAACACTGTTGTGGGCGACATCGGCGACAGTGTTACGCGGGCTACTACGCAGTGCGTAGCAGCCCGCTCAAAATAGTGTCGGCGACGCGTCGCCGAAGTATAGCATAGGCCTTACTGCCCCACCAACCCGTATCGCGCCCTTTTCACTCCACTACCAGCGTCATCCAGTATAATTGGCCTCCTTGAATTTGTATCTCATGAATCCGTAGATGGAATCGAGTGCCCCACGAGCACGTCGAGTTTTACGCGTGATTTTCATTGTTGTTCATTTACAGCCATTGTAGGCCATACGACGACAGAAATTTCTGAAGCTTCTTTGTCGTCAGAACAATTGCATCGCCTTAAAATGGTTGCTATTGAGGTATTTGGATGCGTTACATTGAATATGTGAATTCAGAAGCAGAACTATATCCAGCTAACTTTTGTACTGTTGTTAGATCCATTGAGGACACCTTTGGTTTGTTTCCCTCGTCTAATCCATGTGTTATTATTAAAAGTTTCATTTTTCAGTTGGAAGCACATTTCTGATAACAGGAATGAACTTCTCGTTCTATGACATTCCAGGAGCAACACAGTAGAATGCCTTGAGTTACGAAGTCACTCCTCTTCGGTGCGAATAAGCACAATTCCGCACTCGATTGCTCGCTCTTGTTCTCGCTTGAGTAAATGAATTACAATTCGTACGAGAATGTACTATGCTGACCGTCGAGCTCTGCTTTCCGTTGACATATCGTTTTCCTCGACGCAAGGAGCAGATCCTTACGTGTTTTCCAGTTTTCGATTCGGTAGTGCTGTCGACCATGAGAGCTGTCGTTCTACCATTCAGGTCAAAAATTGCAGGTCAGTATTCATGGAAAGCTGCTGGTCACACTGACAACTGCATTCAGCGATGTCGCGGCGGCTTTTCATATCGATGGGCCCGAGCTCGGTCTCCTGTCGTCGATTCGCAACAGAGCAGACAGTTGACCATTACGCAGTACTTGGAGTGAAGCCAGGGGCATCTGCGAAGGTAGCGCTTTAACTCCGAGGTCTGGTAGATCAGAAAGACATTCATTGCCCTCCTATTTCTTTTTTCTTTAGGAAATTAAAGCCGCATTCTTCAGTTTATCGAAGAAATACCATCCAGACAGAAATCCCGAGAATCAGACTGAAGCTGCGGCAAAATTTCATCAGGTATAGCTAATTGGGCAGATTTCGTGTGGCAGAAGTTGATACTGGTCATGTTGAAGGTTTCGCAAGCCTACGAGGTTTTGAGCTCGGATGAACAGCGGAGGCTATACGACATGAATCGGATACGGACGGCTCCTGATTTAAGGTTAGTTGGCGGACTACAACTTTTGTTCTGGATTGAATGCTGTTTTCATCCTATCACGGAACAGTTCCCCTTGCCAACGAAGGACAATGGAATATGTAGCGCTTAGCGCTTGAGAGCTCGCTGATTTCCCTGTGCAGCTTGGATCCACTCAGTTTGGGTCCCATTTGGGCCAACCAGGCTTTCCATAATTTCTGAGCCCGTGAATTGGTACAAGGCGCGGCTGGGAGGGAAAAGCAACGACTTGACCATCAGCTGGCCATCGCAAGGCACTATATAGGCCAAACACGCATTTGAATTAGCTCTATGATGATCCGCAAATGAAGAAGGGTACGTGGCGCTTCTCACAAAGGCGCTGATTAACATCGATCTTTTTCACTCATCTGTTTACTAGAAACGAAACAGTGAGTCTCCTGTTCATCTTCCGTCGAAAATCTCTACATAAGCTAGATAAGAACTTGTGTACCTTCACAACGTTTCTTAGAAGTAGTACGCTTGGAGCGTATTTGAGAAATTATCCAGCGCTGAATTGCATCCTTTGTTTTGTGGCGTATGTACGACTTATTGCTTTTCGTATCTATTTTATGGTTGCTATCCGACGATCTCATGCTAGAAAAGACAGAAGAAACCGAAATGGCATCACTCATCCTTCCGTCTTGGTTATATGTATTAGGTTGTCCCACACGGAATGTCGCATACATTGTTTTCTTCCTTTCACAGTTATTCTCATCGGATGTGAGTTCACGTAGGGGTAGTTTTTTTTAGGGCGTTTCTCTTCTACATTTCCTATTTTCCGACTTCATTCCTTCACCGGTTTCTAAAACTATAGCCTTCAGACTACAATGGACCAGAACATGATTGTGCTGATTGTACACGCGTGCCTACTACACGACTTCAAATTGAAGAAATCCGCTGCGTAATCGCATCGTTCGTTGATAGCTGCATTTGGCGAAGATGTCGTTTCCAAATGGCAATGCGAGCGGTGGTTTAACTTTTTGCTGCCGGCGACGAAAGTCTTGAATACGAAGAGCATTGAAGACAGGCGCCAGTCCTGGGTAGCGACCTTTCACGGACTGCCGTCGAAGCTTATCCGACAAGATCGACTCGGGAGCCTGCCGTTAGAGCTTGTCTGCTCCAAATCTTAGAAAAAATCCTGCTCCAAATTTAAAACCAAATCGAGCTGACACGTCTTCTACCAACTTGCTGCATGATAAGGCGAGGTAATTTTCTGCTGAACGCTTGTGCGATATGATATCGCACAAGCGTTCAGCAGAAAATTGAGGAACTTGGTTGGACCGTTTTGCCTCATCCGCTGTACAGCTCTGACATTGCCCCCATCCGACTACCACATATTCCGCTCGATGCAACCCGCCTTGGCTGGAAAGAAGTTCGCCGACTACAACGAAATCCGGATTTTGGTGACCAAATTTCTCGGTTCGCGACCAGCACATTTCTTTAAAGACATGACCAATCTTTGCGTGTATGTTGGGAAAAGGTTGACGATAAGTGTGTGGAGAATATATTACCGAATTAATTTTGGTTTTAATTCCTTTGTATGAATGTATCTTTTCGGTCTGAAGCGACATTCCGTGTGAGACACCCTAATAGTTGGCACAACTGAGACTTCCGACACTATTTATTGGCGAGCTTTCGCTGCTTGCCAGCTTCCTCAGGTCCACAATAACATTACATACAATGATTGCCGTCATTAATTTATGTAGTAACAACGGTAATCACTGACTAAGCGGGCCTCACTAGCAAATACTCACCTTAATAGCCATCAAGTTAATAACTTAATAACTTTTAACTGCATCTTTATTTGTAAGGAGCACCGCTGTGGTGAGGCTCTACTAGTGGTGCCTGCTTGGTTAGTGTTTCTCGTTGTTGTTGTATAACTTAGTAATCACTTTATGTAATGCTACTGCAGGCCTCAGGAAGCTGGCAAGCACCGAAAGCTTGCCAATAAATAAAGTCGGAAGAGTCGCAATTGTGCCAACTATATATAACCAGGACGGAATGATGAGCGACGTCATTTCGGTTCTTTCTGTCTCTTCATCTAAGACATCGTTAAGTAGTAAACATGAGGTATACACGATCAGCAATAAGTTGCATATACGCTGCAGAATAAAGGATACAATCCAGCGCTAATTAATTTCTTAAATACGCTCCACTATATATAATATATGGTGGGATCACATGAGAGGCTCCGGGATAGCTCTACTCTACCATTCTGCCTTTAATTGTGCCAAGCGTTCAAATTCTACGGGATAGAGGCGGTATGAATGCGTGTTTGATCTATGCATTTACTGACGATGGTCAACTGATGGACAAACCAGTGTTTTATCCTATCGGACAGGTTTCATACCAGTTCAATGATCACTTGTGGAACGTAGATAACTTATGTGGTAGCCTGAACCTTGAGTCGAAATGGGGTGCATGCGAGAGCAAGTACTAAATTCGACTGAGCTACGCTCTCTCCGCTACGGGTTTTATTACCTCTTGGGCTTTCTGAAAGGAATAACAGTATAAAGCGTGTTCTGCTGGAGATGTGAGCGGTGTGTCAGAGGGAGGACGACAGTAGTGCTGTGTTTCACTCTTCACAAAGATAACAATGTACCTAGCACAACTTCTCATATGGCTTTTCTAGGTGTTACTGTTTGTTTGAAGTTTTTATTTGTCATCTCTTTTTTATTTTATTTATACGTGTGGTCTTGTTGCACGTGATTAAATGAAATGAAATGTAGAGGGTCTCAGTGGTAATTGCCGCTGTTTTAGCAGTACCTATGTTCGACGACCTTCAACTTCAGCACCAACAAAGAACTACACAGATATTGACATAGACTACAAGGACTTCGAGCATTTCCAACGTCTGAACAGGTATCAGGTATTAAGAATACTTTATTCTACATGAGGTTTTTGTACTATGAACTTTACCACAGGAACAAATAGTGAACAATTTAGGCGTCGGAAGCAGTACCATTCGCATTTCGATATGCCGAAAGAGTTTTATGCTGAGTTTGGTGCTAATAAGCGGGAGTTCAAGAGCGAATTCGACCCTACGGTAGGTTCTGAACCAAAGACGTAGTCTTTTACCTGTATCTTATGTGTCTCTTGCATTATTTGAGTTTTGGCTTTGCACCAGTCAATAGTGTGGTGCTCTTTGCCATAAAGAGGTTATGGACTTTTTGTAGTTAGATCCTTCTTCTTGTTCTTCAGTAATAAGTAAGTTAGAACAAAATTGTTAGTTCAGTTACAACGGTCTAATGTAGCAGCCCTTATTCTTTACGTCTTCGTTGCTCTGACGAGGGAAAGGTCTGTAGCGTACGTCTGAACGGGGAAAGCCAGTCATATAGGAAGAATTTGCACCCTCTATTTAGTATAAAAACCCCTGGCGCTGCTTTCCACAGCGTTGAAAAAATGTGTGGTGAGCGTTTGAAAACTGTATATAGGTCAGGGTCAAATCTCAGCCGAGTAGCGGATAAGGCCGCAAGGCACGAGAACTGGACCTCCGATATTGCTCCCATGAAAGTACCTCGCTATCCATTGTGCCTCGCATCGCTTGGCATTGCAGGTGTACAATTGACTCACTCCTGCGTTCATGAGGGCACCCGTTCGTAGCCGCGATACCACAGCAAACTTTAAAACCCCTTACTCGTGTGGTCTAACGACTTGGCAAACAGGCAACTTATACTAATTGAAGGGTGTAGATTCTACCTGTATTAATCTTTTCTTTTCCCGTTCAGACAGACGTTTAGGATCCTTCCCTTGTGAGAGAAGAAGCCATTTGGTTTCATCCTCAAAGCAGCCATCATCAGTTTTAGTAGGAAGAATGGTGCGCGATCTCTGTGTCAGATTGGCTTCAGAAGCCGAGAACATCTTAAACGCCTATTCATTTGGCTTACATGGGGTTACTAGAAGTGGACCTGTGCTAAATTTCTATTCTCCGTTGCAGTACCCATGTTGCGAGCCATGTTATCTAGAAATTAGCCGTTTGGTGCTCGATTTCCCACGACAAGACCTCTTATTGCAGGCATTTATACACAAAGACAGTCGAAGTCGACAAAGAGAAGAAGAGGAGTTTCTTCGAGAGATGGAGCGGGAGAAGGTCAGCTTTATTTATTGAACATGGACATGCGCAGAGCGGGGCATTAGGACAGGACATGTATCTGAGGCTACAACAAACACTTAAAAAGAGCACAAACTACTTAACAACTGTAGAATAGAGGTCGCGCAAGAGTTCATGGACGTGAATCTTAGATCAGGTGTATTGACAAGTTTGTAATTTATTTATTTATTTATTTATTGTGAGTATCGGAGCCAACACAAAAAAAGCAAAACAACAATCACAAACCAAAAGACAAACGAGCACGGCAATAAGATCTCGGCCGGATGAAATAAAACTTGCCTTTAGACAATAAACTTAGTAACATGCTTCTTAAAGGTTACACAACTCAATGACCAATCAGAAGAACGAAGAACACGATTAAAACCGGTACGGGTTCTAAGACTGAAAAACTTTGAGCTGACCAACGTTTTAGCTGATTCAGTTGCAAGTTTTTCATCGGCACCTCTTGTGCGAGACGAAGTGGGGATAAAGAAATCAGAGATCCTTAGTTTGGTTAAGCCTTTAAGCATTTTATATGCCATTGAGAGGTCGAATCTTTTCTTTTTCCATTCTAAGGATGAGAGACGAGAGAACTATAGTGCGGTTGAGCTGACAACAGAGCGATTTAGCGGTTTACTGTGACAATTCTCACATTTTCTTGTGCAGTTCATCTGGATGGAGCAAACCAGTGTGAGACTATAGTGAGGTGGGCGAACCTGTATGAATCTGTGTTTGTACAGCAGATCACTTCATAACTTTGTCGGAATTGAACTGCATTTACGTATGCCAATCAGAAGCGAGGGCGCCTCAGAGGAGGTCCCGGTTGTAGCGATACCCCGATACCAAGTTTTTAGTTAGGATTAGAGGGTCAACCAAGCCTTCCAGCCCTCCGTTGTCGGTGAATAGGTACCAATCTTCTCCTGGATGGATGAAACAATGACTTGTTCAAATCAGTTTCTTTAAGCCTTAAGTGGTATCGAGGTTGTGAGCTGTCATAGCGATTTTTGTTGCGGTCAAAACTTCCAGCGCCAGGCGGGACTCGAACCCGCACCTCCCTCTAACCGGGCGGGAATGCTCTACGCCATTACACCATCGGCGCCGTTTGATCGAACGCAACATTCACACCTCGTGAGACCGATCAGCACTTACCCGTATCCGGGATGAGGTGGCCGCTGATATCAGCATGGAACCAGTTAAGCTGGTGGTCTTGATAGAAACGATTCAAATCAGTTTCCTCAAGTGGCTGGTATCGAGGTTGTGAGCTGTCATAACGATGTTTTGTTGCGGTCAAACTTCTAGCGCCAGACGGGACTCGAACCCGCACCTCCCTCTAACCAGGCGGGAATGCTCTACGCCATTACACGACCGATGTTGCGTTCGATCAAACGGCGCCGGTGGTGTAATGGCATAGAGCATTCCCGCCCGGTTAGAGGGAGGTGCGAGTTTGAGTCCCGTCTGGCGCTAGAAGTTTTGACAGCAACAAAACACCGTAATGACTTGTTCATTGGCTGACCACTGCAAGTCATTCTATGACCAAATACGCTTTCAAATTGCGTTCACGACATCCCGTAAAGGTAGAATGCGTGGCGCATCTAGAAAGGGACTGAGTAATGTCCTCCTTCATACTTTATTCATCAGAAGGGCAGATATGTAGTGTTTTAGTGCTACGTATTTCTTCTGTTGTGTATTGTATTCGGAGAGTAACAATGTTAATGTTAATGTTTATTACGTCGCGAAAGGCAGACGCGAGAGAGAAGTAGGACAGCACAAACAAACATCAGAAAAGTGCACAATCAAGCAAGAATTGGGTGTGGTCGATCTTCATGACTAGAGTCCGTCAAACTTAAGCAACATTTTTGATGCGTAGCGCTTGAACTGGGGTATGGAGTAAGCATTTGACAGGTTCTTCGTGGTTCTTATGTAAGCGCTACCTGCTCTATGCGTAAAGAAGCAAGCACGAACTGATGATCTCGGACAATGCAAGGCTATTTTCATTATACTACCTCTAGTTCGGGAAGGCATCAAACTATATATTAGGTTGTAAAGAAATAAATGGCACTGAACCACTGTAAATTTAAACAGTTAATATCTCGGCTTGTAGGCAAGTTTCTTAATCGAAATAAAAACCTGATTCTACACATCTTTGCCAACGTGACACAGGCTTTTTTATCCCAGTAGCATAAAAATCAGAAGTTCTGGAATTGACGAAATCTTCGAAGGCACTTTCGGCATCCTGTTAGTATTTGAATATTTTCCCTACCAAGAAGTCGCCAAGATGCTTGAAGAAATGGTAGTCTGTTGGGGAGAGGTCGGGAGAAAACGGAGGATGTGGTAGAGTTTCAATGCTCAGCTCATTCAATTTCTGCAACGTCATTCGTGCTACATGGGGGCGAGCATTGTAGTGCAGAAGGAGAACTCGCCTTCGGTTTACCAAGGCCGGCCGGGTATCCTTCGACTTTTTCATCATTTCTTCAGTTTCAATGCAGTACTTCTCTGACGTGATGGATTCACCGGGAGGGAGGAAGCTGTGGTGAATAATTCCCAGCGAACACCACCATACTGTCACCATTACTTTCTTTTGGTGCAATTCCGGCTTCGCAAAAACCTTGGGGCTCTCGTCGCTGTCCACCCACTGTGCCGATCGTCGCCTCTTGTCGTACATTATCCATTTCTCGTCACAGGTTAGGATGCGATCAAGGAATGGGTCCGTTTCGTTCCGTAGAAACAGTGCGGACGAGATCTCATATCGTCGGTTTCTTTGCTCCTCAGACAGCTCGTGAGGCACCCATCCTTCCAGCTTTTTGGTCTTTCCAATTTCCTTCAGATGCCTGGCAGCTGTGTTGTGACTGACGCCAAGAACCTTCGCTATCTCCCTGGTACCTTTGTGTGGATCCTCCTCTACCACATCTCTCAGCTTGTCCTCATCAACATCACTATGCCTCCCACGACCTTCATGTTCTTCCAAGCTCTCATCTCCATTCCGGAACTTCTGATACCAACGATACGCCGTCCGAATTGTGGAGCATCCTTGACCGAATGCGGCGTTGATCTTCTCGTCCGCCTCCTTAGCAGTAGTGCCCAGCTTGAATTCATACAAGTAAATGCCTCCGATTACCCCTTTGTCCATCTGCAAAAAAGTCAATAAAACTCTAAAGTTTCCCCACTTTTACATAGAAAACTTGGCACTCACCGGTAGAGCAAAGTTTGCGCTTCTAAATGATATGCCACTTGTTACGGTTTGTTCTTGATCAAACGCGTAAAGACGCGCCAAAAAATGGCGCGAGCCAGTGCCATTTAATTCGTTACAACCTAATAATTTCATAATCACAGCCACACTAGGTTGGTGCAGAATTTTATGAAGGGGTCAAACATCAAATACCTTTCGTCGTGATACGAGGAATGGAAGATCCAAATGCCTATTTCTGGACATTGCGTTGGGGATGTTGGAGTATAAGAAGCCTCCCATGCGAATAAATAATTTCCTAGTAAAATTATTTTGGATCTTCTCAGTTCTGGAGATATCTTTTATTCTACTAGGGTTGAATACTGTAGTGCTCGTTTCAACTAATGGGCGTATATAAGTCTTGTAAGCCCTTATTAAAAGAGCTCTGTTCTTTGTAGAAAGGGCTTTAAATATGTGGAATGTACGCAAAAGCGCTATCCTACAACGGTTTTTCACATGTTCAGAAAAGTCTAGTTTGCTGCTGTATGTGAAACCAAGATCTAATGAAATCCACCGGTGTGATGTGGAGACCATCCACTTCATATGTGTGCTGTGCAGTTGACGAAGTGCTGCTAATACGCATGAAACTCGTTTTGTGCGGAGCCAAGGGGAGTTGCCATTGCTTAGACCAGGAAACCAATAAGTTGATTCCTCTTTGAAGACATAATTCATCATCAACACTATCAGTGACCTTTATATTTTTACATCATCTGCATACATGGCAAAATCACAAACATTACGCAAAATTTCTGGTATTTCCGAAGTAAAATTGTTAAACAGTATAGGCGATAATACCCCACCTTGAGGTACTCCACTTGTTATATGTTTAACTTCGGAGAATACATGTTCAATTTTGACTTGAAACGTTCTTACATTTAAAAATTTAAACAAACAACAACAACTTTTCAAAACAATGTGTGGTCAAACTAGCAATAAACCGTAAATCTCAAGACGAACAAAGTGAGTCGGCTTCAAACTCATCTGGAAGTGAGAAATGCTAATTGGGTACCATAAATGGTAATGTAGGATAATATAACATTCAATATGCTTTTACGTACCTTTCAGGTTAATCGCATGGCGCATCCTGAAGACATTGATTAAGAGCGAAGTTTGAAAGTTTTAGTGTAGGATAAAGAAACGAGCCTTGAGCGAGAAAATGGTCAGTGATAGATGGGCTAAGCAATAAGCCTTGTGATCTGTTGAAGACATTGAAGGCATTATCCTCTTTCTATTCATTGATATCCGAAAGCATTCTGCTTAAATCCTGCTTTTCAGGCGCGACAACAGGCCAAGTATCCAATACCCACGTTCGAGCAGATGATGCGAGAAAAGCGGGAGAAGGAACGAGAAGAGAGTCGGAAACAGATCGCTGGTGCACTCGGTTTAGCCACCGTCGCAGCGGCAGTGATACTGATAGCGAAACAGTTTTTCCATAGGTGAATGTAGTAGTATTGTAGACAGAGGAAGATGTGTATATGTATTAACATTAGTTACAAAGTTGGCAAAGCATTGTGTGCTGATAAACGTCATTGCTCAGCGTGTTGTGTTTATTTCGGATGTTATATATAGTTCTGGGTGCATGTAGCGCAGTCGGAGGAGGTGCCGACTGTCGTGTGCACCCGATAACAGGTTCCTGCTTCGGATTCCCCATCCAGCCCAACCAAGCCCTTCATTCCTCCGGGGTCGGTGAATTGGTTTCTCCTTATCTCGATCGCACATCCGTTAAAAGGACGAGCTTCTGATGCCCATTCACACTCGGTGCGACGTACATCTGTGAATGTTGCAGCTACGTGTATCTTCGTCGCGAAGTCAAAACAAGGGGCAAAGGCCCAGTGTTGCGTAGAAGGAAACGAGCGGCGCAGATGGTCTTTAAGGGCGTCAAACAAGTAGTGAAAAAGACGAGAAACGTCCAGCTCCGTGCCCATCTGGTCGACTCCACTGTACGCCCTGTGGTGGCGTACGATTCAAAAGCCTGGGCCATACGAAAGCAGGGTGAAGATGCGATCAGTGAGTGACGTGCCATGAGAATCCGAGGTGCCCATAGTGACACGCATCATGTCAGTGTTCCTTGTTTAGTCGACGTTGGAGAATAGGAGAAAACGTCGCACTGGCCAAGTCTTCGAAATTAGGTAGGCCGTCACCACCACAGTCTACCCAACCTAACCTGCTTTATGGCAGAGGGTGAGTGGACTACCGAACCTCTGCCATGAAGCAGAGGTTCGGTAGTCCACTCACCCTCTGCCTCAGCATAAGGTTGAATAATACGTAAATCCGGAATAGTCGAAAGTTATGAAAGGCGCTGCAAGTAATTTTGGAGTTGCTAGAAACCGATGTCCTAGATGCAGTGAATCAGCTTGCCTATCTAGGAAGTGCAGTTACCAGTGATCGAAATATGGATACTGACGTTCGTGCCCCAATCGCGAAGGACGCAATCGTATTTCGAAGACTCCAGTTACTGTAGAGTTCAGCTGACATCCCAAACAAGATCAAGTTGCGCCTATTCTCGTAGATTGTTGTGGCCACTGCCGAAGAAGCGACCATGGAAGAGGTTAGCCACCGTATTCGACGAATAGATGCCTTCCATTTCAAATGGTTTGGAGGAATGATCGGAATGCGGATCATTGATCGCATCCCGATTGAAGAAGTGTTGCGCCGCTGTAGCATAAAGTCATAACTAAACGTTGACTTCGATACGGACATACGTTGCGCATGCCGAGGCATCGACATCGGGAATTAGCCGTGCACGGAGCTCCACCGTGATAACGATTCAGAGACAAGAGACATGGAGGCAAACATTTATGAATGATGGATGTGAAGTTGTGAATGTGTATTCTCAAGGCGCCCTCCAACGAAGTCGCGTAGAAGTGGAATGCACGGCGCGTTCGCATCAGGTGTCCTGAACAACGCAGCCCTTCATTCATATAGTTATAGTACCAGTTCCTGCTGGTGGAAACACGAGTGAGACATATGTTTATGGTCGCACAGTCCACACAGGTAAGTCACGAGATCGGTGGGCTAGAAGTCGTCCAGCGGAAGGGTGCGGCGAGGCTGGCAGGGCGACAGGTTGGCCGGTCCTCCGGCGTCCTCAGGCTCGAAGTCCCTTTGTAGTTCGTCGCTTGTCTTCCGACCGTGCTCCGCATCCTGTAATCATGAGCTGATGGTGAGATCTCCGTTAAACTTAAGCCATGCCTTGCGTATCGATTGCACATTTATCGATGGATTTCCTAGGCTCTTACAATACTCGGCCAGCGACGTAAAAACAACATTATCTAGGAGCGTTGGGATACGGAACTTCCTTGTCCGACACTCACAAGCTATTGGGAGCACCCTTTACGTATTCAAAGAGTGTTGACGGTATCATGTCTGGGTATAATGTGCGGTGGTAATCCGAGCCAAGCCTTTTGAAAAGATAAAGGATAAAGCATAAGGATAAAGGGCGGCTTTAGTCTAACCCTTTTGGAATGCGCCACGCAATTTGAATACTTGGTCTATGCAGTGGCTCGCGATTGGTGGCCAGCAGGTGGCAAAGTGTTTTAACTTTCCTAGACAAATCTAGTTACTAGCTGACTGACCCCGTGGGGGTGGGAGTTAGGTTGGCTTTGGCAGTTAGTCCGAACCATGAATCTGGAATCTGATGCATGTCGCAGCCGTCGCCTCTTCCGACTGCGTTACCTGGCGCCCACTGAATGCTTTACATTTCTGTGGTTCTCTGATAAGTAGCCAGAAAAGCCATCTGCGATGATTTTCAATTTCTAAATTTGCTGATTAAGGATCTCAAGCTGAAGAAACTTTCAGGAACGAAAATGGGAATGTTGGATATTTAAATTTATGGCAAAATTTCTGAAAAATGAACGAAACTCTCAACGCTCGAGAGTTTCGTTACAGGAATAAGGGTCACCTATGAATACTCGTAGTGAGCTTTTATGAAGGTGCAGAGGAGCAAACATAATCCACAAAGTCCCTTTAAAGAGAAAGAGTAACCTTCAATGCTGAACGTCAAAAAAGAAGTGGTGTGCATGGCGCATCCCGAAGGGCGTTATATAGTGCGAATTGATGCCCCCTGCATGGCCTTCCAATGAGCTGGTGCTCTATGATGCGCTATAGTATTATATCTGTTTGATCCAGAATCAGCGTTCGGATTCTATAAGTCAACACTCGCCCGAAGCCTGCACAAATAGGGAACACCGCGTAGACCAGTTGGTCAGCGAGCGGTCCGTATAAATAGCTCCGACAAGCAGCAGCACATAACAGCCGGACATATCCATCCGTCCCTTCTGAATACTCCACATGAAGTCCGTCCAAGGTCCTTCCATGCTTCTACTGCTCTTAGTCGCCTCAGCCACAGCAGCGGCTGTCTACGGCCGCAATGCGACTCGTCCGTACGTTGTGAAGAAGACGTGGGTGGAGAATTTCGTCAAATTCCAGCACGTCTTCGAGGGCAAAGGAGCAAAGCCGAAGATCATACCGCTAGGTGAGGATGCTTCCTAGCTATAGCGGTATTTCACTGGCTAAATGACAGAGCTCCAGGTTGCGTTCCTTCAAATCGAGATGATGGTGAGGTGCTGAAGGTCGGCGGTCGCTTCAGCGGCACTGATTTTGTCTACGCCTGTGAGGAGAGCGAAGACGGTGTGATGAGCTACGACGCTGTCGGTAGGTCATTCGGAGCACGCGCTGCGCAACCGCGTCACATGCCTACCATGATGCCTAAAAGTGATCGATTTCAGCTTGTGTTGATGCTTTGGGCAAAGAGATGATGCTGGGCGAAATGCGCAAACTCAGCAACGGTACCGTAATCCTGCACTGTAACATCTACGGCGGTGCGCTGAAGAAGGTCGTCGAGCGAGGTTAGTGCTCATTTACCGTTAACATATGTAGTTCTCCTGAAAAGTGATTGGAGTGTATATGCGACGTGGTTTTCTGCAACAAGTACATGTCGTCAATGAGGCCTACATGAAAAGCGGGAGCGCGCTTTGCCAACCGCAGCCAATCAGAGCGCGATCCTACCAATCAGGGCACTCTCCGCCTATGTGGCCTGCCCGTGCGATGTGATTGGTCTGGTGCTTCGTTTCTCCTCATGTAGGTCACAAGAACGGCTAGTACTTTTTGCTCCCTAGCTGTGAGTGGTCCATCTGATCCTGCCCCTTTCAAAAAAGAAAAAAGAAAAAAAAGAAACAACCACCTTTCGCCTGTTCTAAAAGGTCAAATCTGTTTAGCTGCGCTGCGACCGCGCGCCTGACTAAATAAATAATTCAATAAAAAAACCAAAAATATAAATATTCAGCTGCTGGATGCTATTTCAACGAGACGATCTACAACGAGGATCAGCTGTGGATTGAGCCACTAATTAGCGAAAAGCGAATGAGAAAAAACATGGTAAGTCTAGCGCAAACTTTTTTGGCCAGAGACGCAGAAAATAGTCTACTCTAGTCATCTGGCTTCTAGCCGTGGCCGATTTTATTGGTTACTTTGCTTTCTAGAAGCTACGAAAGATGCCTTCAACTACGAACGCCACAGAGCTAACCGGCCGCATGATGGAGTGCTTCCGCCCTCATCACAGCTACTACGAGAGCCATGTCATCGGTGAGTGGAAGACGCGCCGTGCACTTGCCTTTCATACTCATTTAGTGTTTACTAATTAGGATATGTGAGCTCTACATGGCTTGAGAAGGCTGAAGATGGTATCGGTTTCATGATTTTCCACAGATTTTGCAGGAGTATTTGTAGCACAGCTGGAAGAGGTGCCGCTTGCCCCCTCGAAGTACAATTTTGCCTGGTTATTCAGCTACATTGCATGGGAGACCGTGACGGCCTTACCCAAATCTGCAAAAAACACCATTGTTGCCGTCTGGTCTTCAAGAGTGGCCAGCAGAATACAGATTTCAGCAATCCGCACTACGTCTAAAGCTGGGGAGATTTAACGAGGAGATGGATACCCTAGAGGAATCTATCCTTGTTGGAAGGGGAGGGGACATGCCGTATTTGGCTCCTCCATACCTTTCCTTGAATTTGTCCCAAAGCTTTAAATACTGGCAGATGATACGATGGGGGCTATACGGACTCAGAAACTGTAGTGTAGTGTCGTGGGATGCTCGACTTAACTATCACCTTAGCGCTGCCCCTCCCGACTAGGATGAATTCTCAAAGAGTTCTATCCCTACTCCACTTTCAGGATGTGCCATTGGTCGGGTTGGCGTTCGCTTCGATGAGTTCGTGGAGCTGCAAGGTGGCAGCTATGCTCAATGTGAGCAAGACGACAGCGGAAACGTGAAGCTTCAACCCGTACAGCTGGAAGGTGAGTACCTCATCGGCTTCTCGATAGCCTTCTGGTCGTCACGCTCAGGAGGACTTTTTCAGATTTATCGTGTATGATGGGCAACCAGACCTATAGCCACCTCAGCAAGTGGACAGATGACACTCGTGGTGCTGAAATGACGTGCCGATATGGGACCCTTCAGAAAACAGGTGCTGTTTATTTTCCTTTGGGCCACTAGAATTAAGGGCACTATTTATGGGAAAACTGGTTAAGTTAGTAGTTAATTAGGGTAAAAATAGGCAAGAAAAATTGCGAAGTCTGGGTCAAATTTGGTGGAGACGGTTAGAGTTTCCGAGCTATCAAGGTTGGCGAATCAGGCCTGCGCTTAAGCTTTAGGTCGGACCGAATTTTTCCGCCTTTGTTTAGGTGACATATTTCACGGATGGACAATCTGTTTTAGAAACACTATGTGGAAAAGGGCGAGACAGGTTCTATTGTGTTCAAAGGGTGTTCTATTGTTCCGAGACTTGTCTGGGAACAATAGAACACTGACCTGTTCATCAGCTGACCACCGCAAGTCAATGTATGGGCCAAATACGCCTCCACGGCATCTCGTAGAATTGGGATGCGTGGTGCATCCCAAAAGGGTTTGAGTAACACAACCTTCGATGCGTATCCTTTATGATGAAAAGCATGTTGTTTATTTTTATTGAAAAGACTTTTAACTTTTATTAAAAACATGAAACGCCTTTTGATGTTTGAAGTATTTTCGCCAATCTTCGTGGTTGCCGAAAAGCCCGAGTTTTGTGGCACAGAGTTCCACTGCAGAGTGGGTCTCAGCAATGCAATGGCAGAATTACGTCGAAATTTAAAAAGTATTTTGGAAAAAATTGCCTTGAAGAAACTGACTACGAGATAATATTCTTTTTTTATTATTTATTATTTTATTTTCCTTTTTATTCAATCGAATAGGTAGCCGAGTCCAAGAGCACGGATACATGACGGGTAATCACACCGTTTTTAACAACAATTTATTACCAAGCAAAATGAATCACGAGCGACGACAAAATCAATAGATAAAAGAAAATACAATGAAGGGTCGATAAGGCCAGGGTGAGGGCAAAGAGATGGCTTGGTCCGAACCTTGTCCAAGCGTTTGTCTACGTCTCAGCTCCTCACGGTTTAAACATCCTAAAAATTGCTGCCCAAGTCACACCTCTTCACCGACATGTGATCTACGAGGTTTTTTGGCCGACCTCTTCTCCACAACTTATCGTTAGCAGCTAGCCTCTATAGAGCCCACGAATTGGTAGTGAACTTGTTTGGGCAAAGTACAGCTCTAGCTCCGGCATTGGCCAGATTTTTAAGTCACTTGTAGGCGGAGCATGCACTCAAAGTGCTTTCATAATCCCATAGAACCGTCAAATTTACAGCGCATTTCAAGTGGGTTGGTGGTGTCAGAAGGGTTCGCCACGAATTCTAGAAGCACGTGATATTCCTCCTAGAATGTTTTGCTTTGAGAACAAAATAAATAAATAAATATTCTTATTGGGCTCATGTGATACAACCAGCAAGATGCGTCTGCGCGTGGCTCAATACACCCACTGCAGATTTGATCCCAGCCTAGAACAGTCAGCCCCTCCAGCCGATGAATACTGACTTACCTCTCGGGTAACCGCCGTAAATCAATAGCGAAATGCTCTTATTAGAAGCGGCTCATCAATATTCAGTAGAGGTAGAGTGTGTGACGCATTCCAATGCGCATCGATGTTTAGGCTGCCTCGTTGACGGCCGTCCTTTCGTCATCGGTCAAGAGTTGCGTCTGTCCAATGGCTGCACCTTCATGTGTCATCCTCAGAGCAATGTCTACGTCTGTGATGAGAAGCTCGGCAACTGGACTATTGACGAGAACCAAGTGCAAAGATCTCCTGCCGTGATAAAGTTCAAGACGGCTTTGTAGCAGGGAATTGCCGATGTTCAGCTTGTGCCTGCCTGTATATTTGGGTTCTAAAAATGTTCTAATAAAGGTTTTTCTTGATCATAATAAGCCTTTGTGTTTGGGAGGCTCTGTCTCATGGCCCGTATAGCTGTAGAGAGGGAGCGCGTAATGTAGTTGGAGCTGTACTCGTTTCCCCACGCACACTGAATTGATTGAAGGTTCGAGTTCAGTTCAAGCCAAACAAGTCAACTATTCTAACGGTGCCAGACATTGCTATCAGACTTGTCTGGGAAGGTTAACACACTGACTTGTCTTTCGAATTGTCTATCGAATAGTTACTAAAAGCCATTGTATAGTTCAAACGTTGAAATAGATTTCACGCCCGATTCCCGATTAGACCGGATAGAATGGGGAGCTGTGAAGGGGGTGTGGGCAACAAAGGAGGGACCGGTAAAGGGGACCACTAATGTGGGCCAATGAAGGTGGACCAAAAAGGTGGATCGGCAAAGGGGGAACCAGTGAAGGTGGAACCAGTAATAGAAAGGGGGATCAGTGGAAACCTGTAAGGGCGGACCAGTACTTTTTCTCACTGTCGTGCAACGTGTATGTGACAGGAACGTCGTAACACGTGAGTCTAGATCAAGATGTGCCACAGATCAAACATTGCGAAGCATACGTTGGATTTTCAGATGACCTTTGAAAGGCAGCGAGCGCGCGCGTGTACATGCCTCTCACTCTCGCAGTGGAAGCGTGCTGGGCCCATAACCCAGAGGTCGGTGGATCGTAACCACTCGCTGCTACCACTTGAAAGGTCGCCCGTCGCCTACGGGCGCCTTTCCCCCGAGGATCTCAATTACCTCTAGCGCGCGCCTAAATGGCCCCATACGGGCCGCACCACTGCTTCAACACATTGCCGCAACACTATTTTATCCACATGGTCCTGGACATGAATTCAGGCAGAGAATCAGATGACGAGTATCACGGGTACAGACATGGTGGTGGTAGTCGTTCAATAGCCAGAGTCGGGCGAAGTCGGAAGTGACGTCGGTGATGATCTCCCTGTTGTTGTCCCGGCTCGGTCGATGGTCTTATATGGATCGTGGTCCTCGCTCGTCTCCCATCATATCGTCGTCCATCTGAAAACAAAAGCCGAGAGCGACGAGGGAAAGAATTCTATGTTTCTAGATAAAATACCTAGATAGGCTAGAAAGAATTCTACGCTTTTTCTAAAGTTAATGCTTCACCTTTTCACACTACTTACTGATGCTCACTATATTTTTCTGTCTGTCTCTGCCTGCACCACATGGGTAAAGGGGTATTGTGTATTGTCGGGGGGGGGGGGGAGGGCGAGGGGTAGGGACAATGACTTTGGGAATCGGAGGATTATTATTACCGTCGGATGTTTAGCGGTATGGAGTTCTCACAAGATTATCACAATCTGTTCCTCGCCACGTAGAGAATGTGTACTTCGGAGAATAAATCGTCGTGCGATAGAGGGTGGATAGGCTTCATAGGAGCAGTTTATTTATTTATTTATTTATCTATTTTTGAGGATTGTGACCTACTGCGCCGCTTTCCCGTAAAACCAGTTTTTCACTGTAACGCGAGTAAGAAGGCCTATGTTCTATTCTCGGGTTTGGGAGCGAAGCCCCAATCAGACGTTTGGCGGCCGCTAGGCCGCTGAACGTCTGGTGGTTTATAAGATGGTAACTGGTATATTAGGTATTTCAGTCCAGGAATTCTGTTCCGTTTCTTCTTCTAACACGAGAGGTGGCCAGTGGAAGACCAGTGGAAGATCAGAATCCCAACCCCAAATTGACAAAATGTGATGTAAAATTAAGCTACTTTACTAATAGAGCTCGAACTGAGTTTTTGAAGCTCTCAAAAAAAGTTCAACTTAGCTACTTGAGGCAGAACAAAAAAATTCGCTGATAGGTATCTCCAGGACGTTGTTTCGTTCACTGTTGCTTTACATGTTGTTTTTTTAACCATACTTGAATTGCTTATCTGCGCTGCTCTACATGTACAAAATAAATAAAAATACTTATGCATATAAAAGAGAGTATCATAAAGACAGAAAAGTCTTTTTGGAAAAACATTTTTGTCTTCATACTCCTCACAGTCATGTATTTCATTACTATAGCCGTATTTAGCCGTTGAATGCGATTTTAGATAAATCTGAGTGTAAGAGAGTGTAAAAAAGGTCAGCTCCGGTTACGATGCGGCTCCAGTTATAACGCGAATTTTCTAAAATCCCTTCAAACACGTTGCTACGAGAGGAGACTGTAGGTCACTTGTGACCTGCACTTGGAAGATACCAAGCGCTGCTAAGCAGTCATGTCAGCCAAGCTTCAGAAGTTTTTGTTCAGCATTTTTGGAAGGGAACTTTTCTGACTGGATGCACATATTTGGTTGCTACTGTATGTATATCGTGCACAACAAAGCGGTGAGTTTGCAAAATTCATTGTCGAACAAATTAAGCTTTCTTTTTACATACAAAACCCCTTGTGCCATGGTTGCAAAACAGCTCGTTCCATCTGCCATTTATCGGAGGACGAATCACTATCTGAAAAGCCTTGGTTAATTATTCTCTGCGTGAACTGATTAGCCGTGATTGGCGTTTTTATTGAGCTTCTGCGAATATGGATTTGAGTTAAGAGTTCAGAAAAGTTGAAAACTTGGCCACTATCGTAAAAAAAGTATGGGCGATCCGTGTGTTGAAGAAAGCGATGCCCTCAACCACCGTGGGCTACCGGGTGTCGCGCCCCTACGAGATGAGCAGAGCGCGAACTGCTGCCGTGGAGCAGATTCCGTGCGGGAGCATGTGACTGAATCGTTTCCATTTTTTGCTCCGTATTTTCTTCTCTGCAAGCTTTGGTCTCGACCACATGCCGTCTCTTAGATTACAAAGTTGAAATGGAGAAAGGATCAACACTTCAAATCTCTCATTTTTTCACTGTTTTAGTCTATAACAGCTTCATAGGTTTCGCTCATGCCATGTTCATTTTTGAGCAGAATTTCCCTACTCCATCTCCATACTTACCCAGCAGCAGGAAGAGTGCCCTGTGAATAGGTTAAGATAGGTTTCGATAGGTTAAGAAGTCTGACCTGATTCGCGATTTAACGACTGATGGTGAGACTTCAAGTTCCAACTTTCCTCTCATGGATCTTGTCAGTCTATGCTAGGGTACGAGGTCCCTAAGTCCGGATTCGGAGCTGCACTGAGGCTACTCTCTTGCTCGGCAGCGAACCGATGTGTGTAAGCTGCCAGTGCTGAAGGTTCTTAGCGGAGGAGGTAAGGAAGCGGATGCTACTAACCTTTATTGTCGACCGTCCTCCACCGAGCGCAATGACAAAGTGACTTGCAAAGATTTTGCAAGGGATATTTCGCACGCTTGGCGCGCGGTTCCAATGGGTCCTACCATGACGAGTCACGTGCTTACATTTGAATCTACTACAGCGAACTACTCACAATAGCAAGTACAGTATACCATAATCGCAATGAAGTACTCGTGGCCCTGAACAAGTCTCCAACCAGAAACTTTCTTGGGTCGATGAAAATCTTATTTGCAAGAATTTTGCACATCATGGAACACAAACGGTGGAGGGTCTCTTATAGTTTTGGGGACGCTTTTACCGATCCTACTGCTGAGAGCATGTTCCACCAGTAAAAGCGAACCAATCTTCGCTTTTACCTGTGGAAAGTGCTCTCAGCAGGATCGGTGGCGGTCTAATCTTCTGGGATAATCTCTGTGACTTTGTTCGTTGGCTGAGAGTAACATGTAGTTCGGCTGCATAGAGAAGAGCAGCTAGTAGCGTTTCATAGAGTTGATCTACTGTTCTGCCTGAGCTCAGTATGCCAACCCAATCAGTGCTATAATCATTTGGTAGATCCCGACTTGGTTATAATCTGCATTATTCAAGTTTCGGACCCATTTCGAATTCCTTGGCTTTATACGTCATATCTAAACAAAACGTAACTGCATCGTGGACAGTAGTACTGTCAACGAGAGGGCCTGTTTGCACATTGCTGATAAAGCCCGGCTTTTACGGAGAACCACGTCAAAAATCTAATATCGAAACTTTTTTCAGAAGCGTCAAGCTCGGTTAGAAAGGTGTCCAACAGGACATGGAAATGGTACATCTCGTTATATCCTTTGTCCAACAGGACATGGAAATGGTACATCTCGTTATATCCTTAACTATTAGATTGTCGGATTGTAAATGTCGTTTTTGCTCAAAAAGAAAAGAATGACCAAGCCGTAATACAAGAGGTGGTTTCCATTATTATCAGTGACATGTCGCCAACGTCCTTGCAAAGAATGGATGCCTTTCTTGAAGAACTTCGGTGGAGGCGACTCGAAGAAGCTGTGCACCCAAATTTTGACTTCGTCACGATTCTTAAATTTTTTCTCCGCCAAGGCGTGGTGCATCGATCGGAAAAGATGGTAGTCTGATGGCGCAAGGTCTGGGCTATAAGGCATGTGAGGCAGCAGTTCCCAGCCCAACTCCTCAATTTTTTGCAGCGTGATATTTGCGGGGTGATGTCGAGCGTTGTCATGGAGGAATTTCACAGTTGCTGTGTCCACTCCTCCTTGACGCAGTACTTGGTCCACGTGGCCCAGTTGTTCTCTATAAGGTCTGTCGTAACTGTTTGGCCTGGATCCAGCACATCAAAATGCATCAGACTTCTACTGTTCCACCAAGCACAGAGCACGACTTTTTTCCGTCAACGTCAGACTTCGTCGTTGTCTTCGGAACCTCACCGGGGCTCAACCATTGCCGTTTTCGTGCGCTATTGTCGTAGTGGATCCACTCCTCATCCGACGTCACGATGGATCCATAGAAACCGCTGTTCTTGGTTTTGCGGATGAGAATTCCAGCGGTGGCGACTCATGCTGCCTTGTTTGTGTCGCTGAGCTGATGTGGCACCCATTCTCTAGACCGCTTCCAGTTTCCGATTGCATGCAAACGATCGACAATGGTAGAATGCTGACAACAAAACCTCTGTGCGAGCTCACGCGTGGTTTGTGTCGGATCTGACTCGACATCCTCCTTTAATTCCTGGCACTACACAACTTCAGGACGCTGTTGATGTTCTTCGTCTTCAAAGCTCTCACACCGTCTCGGAAACGTTGAAAGCATCATCGGCATTGGAGCGTTCCAAAGCGGCCTTTTTAAATAACTTTTTAAAGAGTCGAGTAGTTGTAAAAGTAAACACGAACTTGAGCTCAGCAGCTCAAACTCTATCACTTGATATACAAATCGCCGATACTCGACGAACTTTGCATTTGCATTTGCGAGATGTCGCCCCACTCGATTGATAAGTTCGATTCTATATGCATTGTTCACAATGTACTCTAAAGTCTGCCCGGGAAAGAGTACAGCGATACCTGAGAAGGGTGGCTGGGAATTTCCAATAAAACTCCTCAACGGTCACTCTACAGGCTGCCACGACCATTCGATTGATAGGTGCGATTCTGTATGAATTGTTCACGGCGCACTCCAAAGGCAAGCTGGACAGTCTTAGAACAATTTCTGATTAGAACAACTAGGAGTTTCCGATAAATCTCCCCATGCGCTCACTCTGCAAGCTGTCGCTCCCTCGCTCTACAGATTGTCTCGTCCACTCGATTGATTGTGTCGGGTCTATATGCACTGTTCAACTCTACTGAGATTTATATGTCAAAGGATACAGCTTGAGTTACTGAACTCAAATATATTCTTATTTTTACAAGTATTTGATTCTTTAAAAAGGTATTTAAAAAGGTCGCAGTGGAACGTTCCAAAGCGGTTAATCTTTAAAAAATCCTTAAAGAAGTCAGCAAATCGGAAAGAAACTTGAGCGAAGGATGCCTTCGGAAACGTTTGTTAGACACGTAAAGTTACATGATCCAAGAAATAACAGTAGCAGAGAAATTACAAATCGAAAGCTGGCGACATTTCTAATCTGGCAACCTAATAATTTAGGATACGCTCCTCTCGCCAAGCATCCAGTTACGATTTAATACCGTCCTCTACCTGAATACTTCAGTGCGAGTACGACATTCGTTTTTTCCACAGTTGGCCTCATATAGAAGTTGTTCACACAATGCCGTGAGGCCGCAAAAGATTTACAGTCATTTGAAGGGAATAACGAGAATTTTGTTCAACTTACCTCAATGCAGTACCTAAGGTATCTTATCCTCATTTTGTGCCCGTAATTGGTGTAGGTAACGTTCCGTTTAACGTCAGCCCATTCAGTGCTTGCCTTCTTTTGTACGAGCCCAATCCAGAGTCGATCGTTTCTGGGATACTGCTTGCCCAACGCTATAATAACCTCTATGACACAACTGCCTGTATCACATAATATGGGACTGTCCACAGAACTAGCACCACTCCTTATTTGGGGCCGATGGAAATTTAGGTTGTTTTAAGGTCTCCAGAGCCATATGATGAAGAAAGGCTATGTAACCTACTTCTCAAGGGAAGAATTTGAAAAACAACTTAAATCTCTGACTAAGCTGTGGTTCTAATAAACTTTCCAAGAATGCATTATCCAGCGCACCTTATATAACACTTGTACTTGATTTTTTGACTTTTTGAAGCCGCAAAAGTACATGGCGTATGAATAATTGTTGTTGTATTAGGTTGTAACGAAATAAATGGCACTGAACCACTGTAAATTTAAAAAGTTAATATCTCGGCTTGTAGGCAAGTTTATTAATCAAAATAAAAACCTTCTGATTCTGCACATCTTTGCCAACGTGACACAAGCTTTTTTATCCCAGTAGCATAAAAATCAGAAGTTCTGGAATTGACGAAATCTTCGAAGGCACTTTCGGCATCCTGTTGGTATTTGAATATTTTCCCTACCAAGAAGTCGCCAAGATGCTTGAAGAAATGGTAGTCTGTTGGGGAGAGGTCGGGAGAAAACGGAGGATGTGGTAGAGTTTCAATGCTCAGCTCATTCAATTTATGCAACGTCATTCGTGCTACATGGGGGCGAGCATTGTCGTGCAGAAGGAGAACTCGTCTTCGGTTTGCCAAGGCCGGCCGGATATCCTTCAACTTTTTCATCATTTCTTCAATTTCAATGCAGTACTTCTCTGCCGTGATGGATTCACCGGGAGGGAAGAAGCTGTGGTGAATAATTCCCAGCGAACACCACCATACTGTCACCATTACTTTCTTTTGGTGCGATTCCGGCTTCGCAAAAACCTTGGGGCTCTCATCGCTGTCCACCCACTGTGCCGATCGTCGCCTGTTGTCGTACATTATCCACTTCTCGTCACAGGTTACGATGCGATCAAGAAATGGGTCCGTTTCGTTCCGTAGAAGCAGTGCGGACGAGATCTCATATCGTCGGTTTCTTTGCTCCTCAGACAGCTCGTGAGGCACCCATCTTTCTAGCTTTTTGGTGTTTTCAATTTCCTTCAGATGCCGGGCAGCTGTGTTGTGACTGTGTTGTGACAAAAAATGGCGCGAGCCAGTGCCATTTAATTCGTTACAATTTAATAGATGCTATCGGTTTTTTGTAAAATATACCGACTGTTTCAAACCCGCGTGCAAATATTCTTTAAAGGATAAAAAATAAAGGTAGGTGTTAGTCAACCATTTTGCGAAATGCGCCACGCGTTCTACCTATGCGCGATGTTGTGAAGTCAATTTGGATGCGTATGCAATGTCTTGCAGCGACATGCTTTCCAGTTTATGCTCAGAATGCCTCGTCCATTATGTGTGGAAGTAGAATTCGTATAATAGCGGATCCTTCTCCCTTAATATGCACAAAGTATCAGCATTATATGTTAGGTTGTCCGGAACGTTTTTGGAGTAATGTCGGAGAACATTGTATAGTTAATAACATTATTAACAACCACTATCATTCAACATAATATTCACCGCTATGACCTATCGCATATTGCCATCTTTCCGGTAGAGCGAATACCACGAGCAAAGAACTCCGAAGACTTGGACAGCAAGACGTTATTGACACCACTTTTGACTTCCTCCCGTTTTGCGAACTTCTATCCAACTAACGATAAGGAAAATTGCAGCGACCGGAAAACGTGGTAGGCGCTATACATTGGATCCGATCGAAAATCTTCGGATAATTGGATGATTCGGATAAGGGCGATTTTGCGGACGCCGGATTTTTGGATGATTCGGGTAATGGCGATTTTGCGGACCCCGGATTTTTGGATGATTCGGGTAATGGCGATTTTGCGGACCCCGGATTTTTGGATGATTCGGATAATGGCGATTTTGCGGACCCCGGATTTCGGATATCCGAATCGGATATCCGACTCATTAAGGCAAGATGCAGTTTATCAGAATTCTACCGTTTTTTAAAGAGGAATCCATCCTTCAATAACGGCAGCAGTGCGTGTATCGAAAGACTCTCACTTCTCATCAAGGAAGTAAACATCAAAGGGCTGGATCATTCCAATCAGGGATGGGCGAAAATTCCGTTTCCATGTTTCGAAATTCGGTTTCGTTAGTCCTTCCGTTCCGTTCTGTGTTCCACTCTTTTTTGGGCCGGAAAACGGAACGGAAATGGTGACTCATGACTCACTGATTGCTTGCTTTGCACTGCCTTCATTCACCTCTTGAACATAATCTAAAGGCTGAAGAAAGAGATTAACTATGCGTTTGTGATTGTGTTTCTTTCAAAGCAATGGTGCATTCTGATGTCGAAACTGTAACCAAATTGGATACAAAGGTTCCATGAGTGTTTGAGTAAAGGATCAAACTCCTTATCCGGATCAGCTTTTTCCCTAGTAATCGTAGGTGTGGCCTGGAGCACCAAATCTAGATTAGTATTCCATAAACACTCTCAGGCTGCTAACAATGCGCTCCATAGGAACATTCGATCTATCGTAGTCGGAGGAGGGCATGCGGTGTCTTGTCTCTCCAATCCCCTCCTCCGAGTTTGTTTCAGAGCTTCAACTGCTGCCAAATGATACAATGGTACCCATGCGAATTCAGAGTGTGGGTGTCGTGTCGTGAGTGCTAAATGCAACTGTAGCCTTAACTCTGCTCTCTCCTAGTTGGGATAGACCTGGAACATTCAATAAGACCGCTTAAGTGCTATAAGTGGCATCTCACTCATCAGCTGGGTTGATTGCGATTAAAATACTTTTTTCCTATTTGCAGAGAGATTTTACACAAACTTCGATTTGTTACACTAGTAATGTTTGAAAATTCATCTTAGTAATAATACGAATACAAGGATTTTTTATTGTTATATGTTGCTGAAAAGAAGTCGCATGCTGCCTTGCCCGCTATCCAAGTTCGCTAACGGCAACATAATTATTACTACCATTATGGATATATGTATGTTTATGAAAAATTAGACGAAGTAATAAGTTTTGAATCATTTCCGTTTTAGCGTTTCGTATTTCGGTTTCCGCCCATTTTTGAGCTCTTCCGTTCCGTATTCCGTCTTCCGCTTTTCTTGAAAAAATTCCCTCACATCCCTGATTCCAAGATGAATTATTGTAAGATCCGGGCTTTTCAAAATGCCATTATCAAATAACGCAAATTGGTTCGGGGGGGGGGGTCACCATGTATTCAGCACTTTTTCTCCTTCATAAGAAGGCAAATGAATGTCGAACATCAGAAATGGTATAACACAGTTCATCATGTGGTAGACACACGAGTGTTGAATAACAGTTTTAATTTCATGCAGCACAAAGTGCGATATGGAGCTGTTCTACATGGTGACCCCCTCGACCCAATTTGCGCTGAATGCTATACAATGTGAAATAGCGAAGTGCCGATCAGAGGGCATGCGTAATCCCTTCTCTCCCTCAGTCCCCGTCCTTGCCCCCCCCCCCCCCCCCGCCAGCACAACATGGTATTTGAAGGAAAAGATGCCAAGAACGACGTGACGCTCAGCAGCGTGCTAACTGTATTCAACGTCACTACGACACTACTTTACAGTGGGGCGCGAAAACGTATGACTCAGCAGCGTGCCCGTCCGCGAAATTCGTTTTGAATGCACCTTTATTCGAAATGCGCGATTTCAAAATGGAGCGAGGAAACGGGAACGGGTTATCCGAAATTATCCGAATTTATCCGAATCACCCAGGGTCTGGATAATTGGATGATTCGGATAATGGCAATTTCGCGGACCACGGATTTTGGATGATTCGGATAAGGGCAATTTCGCGGTGGCCGGATAATTGGATGATTCGGATCGGAATATCCGAATCGGATATCCGAAAACGATTCATTCGGATCCAATGTATACTGGATGCAAGATCAGATGAGTACGACGGATGGGGTACCAGTTCAATAACGAGATCCTCCAATTTCTTCTGCGTATTCTTTGCTGTTTGTGGTCTGGCGTGAGAAGAAGAATTTTTCCTCTTCTGGGATTGCGATTACGTAGGATTTCACTCATTTTCTTCAGCTGAGCGTAGAACATGTTCGAGTCTACCATGGAAACGGTAGAAACTAAAAAATTCCCAGATTACTGGGCCGTGGATGTACCACTAGAAGGAAATCAACTATTTTTTGTCATGATCAAGTCGTTTGTTCACGGCCACGAACCCTTCATTGCTATTATGGCACACTGTACTCGCTATTGTCCGTAGCTGTAGTTCCTGTAGTAGATTCAAATGTAAGCTCGTGATTCGTCGTGGTAGAACCCACTGGAGCAGCGCGCCAAGCGAGGACATAAATGCCCTTTGCGAAATCCTTGCAAGTCACTTTGTCATTAAGCTCGGTGGAGGACGGTCGACAATAAAGGTTAGTAGCATCTGCTTTCTCACATCCACCGCTAGGAACAGTCAGAACTGGCAGCCTACACCCATCGCGTCCCTGCAGAGCAAGAGAGTAGCCTCATCGCTGCTGCGAAGCCGGACCTAGGGACCTCGTACCCTAGCACACGTTCCGGCTGTTGTTGGGGCAACTCATCGAAGTCCACCCAGTGCTTGCGACGCGCCATATTGTCGTATACGCAATACTTTCCATCCATCGTGACGATCGAGTCGATCCAAGCAAATGTACGGCGACGGTATCAACACGCTTCCGTTTGTCCTGAGACGTCAAAGCATGTGGTACGACTCGAGGCAACCTTGCGACTTTGCCTGAAGACCGAAGGGCATCGTGTACTGGGACTTAGGAGTATTTGTAGGGTCTGAGAGTTCGCGTACAGAAAGATCAGGTCGAGCGTCGCAGCTGGCGGGTACGAGCTGTCTGTTCTGCGTATGTGGTCGACCTGTGCGTCTGGAATCCTCGAGCGATTCGTCACCGTTGTCGAAGTGGCGGTACCAATTCAACCCGAAGGGATTGTCTCCTGCAGAAAGATATGGGCCTCGCTCGCGGATCGGCTGGAGCGGTGCTGTAGAAGGAGGGCTGGTCGTAGAGCATCTTCTTGTCCATTACGGGGGCAATGGACAAGAAGATGCTGCGGGAACGGGAGATGATATGTCGCACATGCTGCTGGCAGTTACATATACAGGACATGGAACAGAAATCTCCCAAGTCCGGCTCGGTCAAAACTTCAGCTGGCAAAGATACGTTGTTTTTAATCTTACCATGCAGTTAGTCTAAAAACTTTCCGGACAACCTAATACATAGAGGCAGCGGCAAAGAACAAACAACGCTGGTTGTCCAAACAGCTTCCCGTTCCAGAAGGTCCACAGATCAACTGCATCAAAAGGGGTGTATGAGCACAGGAGCCTTGCAACCGCTATGCATCCATCCTCTATCTTCCTAGTCCGACTCTTAAGGAAGACTGAAAGTCCACCTACAATAAATGAATTGATTTTCTGCCTTCGAAAAAATAGACGCCAGAGCTCCACCGTAGCGTCGACACTCTTGATGTGCATCCTCCCAAGTAATGTTTTTTCTTGGAAACACCTGAAGTGTTGGATAACAACAACACGACAAAAGCTGTTTGAGTATGTCTAAAAGAGAAGCGTTTATAAAACGCTTAGATTGTTCAGACGGAACTGTTCCTTAAACGACAGTATCTCTAGAAAACTCAGCATTTGGCACCGTACATGAATGACCAGCTCGCACGTATTGTAGGAATAATGGCAAAATTAAATAATCAAATGGACAGCGAGAGATTGGAAATAGATAGTTCTGTTCTAGAAGCGTAATGCTCTGTCGGCTCGATGTGGAAGACTGTGAACGGCGCAAAGGTGACTCTGACAAGAACAGCCTCCAAACTTGCGGTGAGGTTTGGCGGTGAAATTTTTACAGGAAGTAGGGTCCAGTGTGAGGAGTCCAGAACTATACTCATCTTTTTTTCGGAACGTTCCTAGTCGAAAAAAGGCGTGCAAAGACGTAAGCGCGAGTTTCATCACACCCTGTTGCCACCCCAGCGAATGTGGTTGGTTGGCGCAGTGGATGGCGTTGTCGCCTCTCGAGCGCACAGAGTGGGTCTTATGGCTAGGTCCCCGGTGTCGCCAGAGTTTTTGCACACACCGGATCGTTATTACTATGTGCTTGCGTGATCAAACGAGTCCATTTGTACATTTGTAGATTAATGCCTTTAGTAAGTAAATACAGCCCTTTTGGCCTCTTCATCTCAATGGATCGAATTCGCTCTGTATCATTATGTTGGATCGCTAACATAAAAACTTCCTTGCTCAAATGAAGTAACTGTGTTTATTGCCGACAAAACTTATGATAGTACTATGAACCATGCAAACCACAAGCGCTTCTCCGGGTGAAAAATATATTTTAGGGCCAAGTATTTACCGGTATCAAACCATATTTATGACTTATCCTCTGAAGTGTATGTGTTTGTGAGCGACGGTATCGTTGCCGATATGATACAGTGCAAGTACGATATATTGAGAGGTAACTCAAATAAAAGACAAATGGGCTATATTTACTTACTAAAGGCAATAGTCGTGTACAAATGGACTCCTATGATTAGGCAAGCACATAGCAATAACGACCCGATGTGTGCAAAAACTCTGGCTACACCGGGGACAGAACCATAAAACCCACTCGGTGCGACATCGCCATCCACTGCGCCAACGAACCACACTCGGTTGGGTGGCGGCAGGCGTGATGAATCTTGCTCTCACATCTTTGCACACCTTTTTTCGACCACAGAGGAATTCCACTGCGAAAGCTCACCGCAACTTTGAAGGCTCAAATTGTGAGAGCAATCAAGGACGGAACGAAAGTGAGAGGCTCTTCCGAGCGGACAACTATGAAAAACCGATTATTTAGGTCTGACGCTCTGTTGCATTTTCGACCGAAGAACGTCGTTGTTCTACTGCGGCAGGGCATTCAAACGATGGATGTGGTCCACAGTTGATGCGGTTACTCCCAACAAAAATACCAGAAAAACAAATACGTATAATGATAACTATTCTATTAGGTTGTAATGAATTAAATGGCACTGGCTCGCGCCATTTTTTGGCGCGTCTTTACGCGCTAGATCAAGAACAAACCGTAACATGTGGCATATCATTTAGACGCGCAAACTTTGCTCTACCGGAGAGTTTCAAATTTTCTATGTAAAAGTGGGAAAACTTTAGAGTTTTATTGACTTTTTGCAGATGGACAAAAAGGTAATCCGAAGCATTTACTTGTATGAATTCAAGCTGGGCACTACAGCTAAGGAGGCGAACGAGAAGATCAACGCTGCATTCGGTCAAGGATGTTCCACAATTAGGGCGGCGCATTGTTGGTATCAGAAGTTCCGGAATGGAGATGAGAGCTTGGAAGAACATGAAGGTCGTGGGAGGCATAGTGATGTTGATGAGGACAAGCTGAGAGATGTGGTAGAGGAGGATCCACACAATGGTACCAGGGAGATAGCGAAGGTTCTTGGCGTCAGTCACAACACAGCTGCCGGCATCTGAAGGAAATTGGAAAGACCAAAAAGCTGGAAAAATGGGTGCCTCACGAGCTGTCTGAGGAGCAAAGAAACCGACGATATGAGATCTCGTCCGCACTGCTTCTACGGAACGAAACGGACCCATTTCTTGATCGCATCGTAACCTGTGACGAGAAGTGGATAATGTACGACAACAGGCGACGATCGGCACAGTGGGTGGACAGCGATGAGAGCCCCAAGGTTTTTGCGAAGCCGGAATCGCACCAAAAGAAAGTAATGGTGACAGTATGGTGGTGTTCGCTGGGAATTATTCACCACAGCTTCTTCCCTCCCGGTGAATCCATCACGGCAGAGAAGTACTGCATTGAAATTGAAGAAATGATGAAAAAGTTGAAGGATATCCGGCCGGCCTTGGCAAACCGAAGACGAGTTCTCCTTCTGCACGACAATGCTCGCCCCCATGTAGCACGAATGACGTTGCAGAAATTGAATGAGCTGAGCATTGAAACTCTACCACCTCCTCCGTTTTCTCCCGACCTCTCCCTAACAGACCATTTCTTCAAGCATCTTGACGACTTCTTGGTAGGGAAAATATTCAAATACCAACAGGATGCCGAAAGTGCCTTCGAAGATTTCGTCAATTCCAGAACTTCTGATTTTTATGCTACTGGGATAAATAAGCTTGTGTCACGTTGGCAAAGACGTGTGGAATCAGAAGGTTTTTATTTCGATTAATAAACTTGCCTGCAAGCCGAGATATTAACTGTTTAAATTTACAGTGGTTCAGTGCCATTTATTTCGTTACAAACTAATAATTGAGACAGCAAAAGCACGTCATGAGTATTCATCTTCTTTTCGTTCACGTTTTCAAGAAATTTGATCTTCTTGTTCAGACGTCAATCAAGGCTTACATTCATACTTCAAGGTTTTCAATATTCTATTAGGTTGGAAAAAAAGTCTCTTCACACTTCGAAATTTTTTTAACCCTTCCCCTTGTAAACGCACTAGCCAATGTTGATTGCTGATTTCGTAATCCTATCACACTTGTCTACCGTTCGCACGCAGACACAGGTTAAGACTCTTCTTGTAACTCGTTATCCATCCAATCTTCCGAACTCAATGCCAGATCTACCTCATGGCCGTTTTCAGCACGGCATTCTTCATGAATTCATTAAAGAATCCACAGCATGTCAGGCAGCAGACCAAATTAACCACAAATATGGCTTGGGATCTACTACTCATCGCGCCTGTTATGAGTGGTTCGGAAAGTCTTTAAAGGGAAATTATTCACTGAGGGCAAAGCATGCTCAGGAAGGCCAACTGGATTGGACGACAGTGAACTACACCATCTTCTTCGTACCGATAGTTGGCAGACGACACGTCAGCTGGCAGAGAAGCTCGAAGTGTCTCATAGGATAGTGGGGATCCATCTGAAGAATCTTGGCTTTTATGGAAATTTGGAGCTTGGATTCCACATGCCCTGTCAGACACTCAGAAAGGTCGACGGCTCTCCATCGCTGCTTCTCTTCTGTCCAGATAAGGAAGAAAATCGTTTCTTCCGCGGATTGCGACAGGCGAAGAGTCCTGGGTTCTGTGTGCCAACTTCCGAGGAAAAGGCAATGGGTACAAAAGGGAGAGAGCCCTAAGTCTGATCTCAAGCCCAATGTTCACGAACGGAAGATTCTCTTGAGTGTTTGGTGGATATCAGAGGAGTGATTTATCGGCAAACTCTCAGAAGTGGAGAGAGACTTACTGCTGTCACATACTGCGGCCAACTCCACAAAGTCGTCGCAACTCTCCAAGAAAACAGGCCGGAGAAGTCGAAGGTGATGATTCTGCATGACAACACAAAGTGACATGTTGCAAGACTCACAAGAGCAACAATAAAGGGGATGGGCTGGGAGGTAATGCCACATCCACCGTATAGCCCTGATCTCGCCCCTACCGACTACCATCTCTTCCGTGCTCTCAAGCAAGAAATTGGAGAGAAATATTTTGGAACGGATGAAGACCTCAAAAATTGGATTTATCAATGGTTCGACTCCAGAACTGCAGTCTTTTAAGCGAGAGGAATTGGAAAATCATCCAGTCTTTGGAGAAGTGTAGTGGAACAAAATAGAGTTTATCTCAATTGATTTGACTTTGTAGTTGTGAAGTAATAAATCTTTGAAAAAAATGAAAAGACTTTTTTTCCAACCTAATAGAATCTGGCAGACGTCGTGGAAAGGTCGCGACACGTCGAGACCCAGCAAATGTGCTCACGTGCGTTTATGCAACACATTACGGATTCAGAAGACGTGACAGGAACACCGACCAATATGCACCCATATTCAGAAGACGTGATACATATCAGATTTTGCCCAGCCGGGGTAGGATTTTCAGAAGGCAATTTAAAGGCTTCGTGCAACGAGCGTGTGCGTGCTTCTCCCTCATTTCGTTTCTGTGCCTTCTTTTTTTTTTGGGGGGGGGGGGGGGGGAGGAGGAAGAAACGACTGCAGGATCGGTATTGAGCTATCTAAATACCGACTGATTTTACTCAGGTTTCTGAAGTTTAAGCACTTCGGGATGGGACTCTCCCGCTCTGTTTCTCGTCGCGTAGTATTTTGCCAACTTTACGGGGCAACTATAAAAAACGAGACCACTCCATTTTTTACTACAGAATCCGAGGATTTTATCCAAACAACTCGTGGAATGAGAGTGCTAAACTCATGGTCAGATGAATATACCTGTAACTATAGCAAGAAATTTAAGTCTGTTTGGAGGCAAGGTTATGGTTAGATGTCCTTATACAGTTTTAATTCAAGCGTATTCTGGATCTTGAAAGCTTTGGGAAAGATTCCCTAGATCTTCAGAAGAAGGAGGGTGGACTTAGAGTTGCGCCAACCCCATCTATGCGCTTACTGTGTGCTTACAAGGAAAGGATCCTAACTCATGGTGAGCTTTAGCGATGCTATTTTGACAGGATGTGGGGCCGTGTAGTGGAGTCCAGAACTACAGTTAGTTTTTGCTCTTCGCTTTTTTAAAGATCTGAAAAGAGATGTGAAATCTTGTGCGCAACAATCACCAACCTCTATGACACCGAACGAGAAGCGGCTCGCTGGCGCACTCGGTGGAAGTGCCGCCTCATAGGAACACAACGGCGGGTTTTTAAGTTCGACTCTGCGTACAGCCAATATTTGCACATATTAGGTTGTTCTTATAACGCTTTCGCAGGATCACAGGGTATTCTAAGATACTGCTGATGTGGCGAGCGTTGAGCTTTACTTCATAATTTTGTACGATAGCTGTTGACTAAAAGGGAAGAGCAATTAGACCTTTTATTTCCAGAGGAATGATATGGTGCAGATACGCATCGTTTAAAAACTAGCACATATGAAGCCGCAAATAGACAGCCTTGCTTTGTTGTGAGCACTGGTGGTCTAAAACAGCCTCCTGTGAGCATGAGAAAGCGTAATAACAACAAAGTAATACGTGCAAAAGTACTGGCGATACGTGGACTCGAACTCAAAATCCCGCCGGTATGCTCCTATGAGCGGGCACTTCTACCGAGTGCGCCACGGAGGCACATCTCGTGGGGTGTCATAGGGGCTGATGATTATTGCGCACATGTTTTTAAACCTCTTTTTCCGATCTTTAGAAGCAAAAAATAACTGTAACTCCGCTCACACGACCCTAAATCCTGTCAAAATAGCATCGCAAAAGCTCTCCATGAGTTGGGAACCTTTCCTTGTTAGCTTCTTCTTCTTCGGTAGCATTCCGTGTCACCTTTTGCCCACTTGTCTGACAAGGTGATACACTGACAATTCAAGATAACTCATCCCCTGAAAGCGAGTACCATCTTTTCTTCAAAGTTACAAACCTTGTACAAGAAGCCTTCGAACTTGCTCCAGTCGCCTCCTTGGGCGCTGGGAGCGGGTGTAATTTTACCCTCTTCTGAACCAGGCAGTATAGCTTTGAAGCCTGTCACAGGTACTAGGTGAAGGAGCATAGCAGCTAGAACAGCTACACAAACAAACGACATTGTCATCGTTGGATGAGAACAGATCTGAAAGAGTGACGCTATATCAGTACGGAATTGGAGTGGGGGAGCTGTGTGTACTGCAGAATATTCCATGTTCAACTTTCATTGAATCTTGGCAGTTCTTCACGACCACACTGATAATTTTTTGAGGAATCTTATTCTTTTACATAAGTCAACTTGGGGAAAATTGCCGAATTAGGAGTTCAATAACTTTGAAACACCAAGCTTGTATTGGCTTATAGTCACTGACTCGATTAAGCATATTGCAGGGAGGTGCGATGCGGAAAGAAAACTTTTTGCATGAAAACCTTCAGGACCTAGTGCTGCCAAAGAGGTCCACATGACACTTTTTGGCAGCTGCCGTCGACTTTTGCTTGCAGTTCAAGTGGCTCTGAATCTGTTTTCTTAGTGCAGGAATCTTACAGGTTAAGAACACAACGAAAACTCCATGAGGCCATCCAACCGTGCGACTAAGTCTCAAAGGAATTCTGGGTCGCGAACTGGCGTCAAACTCGGACTCAAACACAATTAGGGTGGTTTTAAAAAATTTCTTCAAATTGCTAAACTACCGTTCAATAATATGCTCTCAATGATTCTGAATCGAGTGGTGCTTCGATTTCGATTTTATATTCATTTAAACCGTTTCATAAGGGGTCAAATTCCCCAGTTTCGGCTCGGGCGCCGCATTGGCTCTGGAGAATCGGTCCGCTCGCCTGTCGTTATGACCTCTTGCGCCATCAGGGCACGCCGTACATAGCCTAAATAGGGAGTTCACAGTTTGGATGCGGCGGCCTGTTATTGATCCCCCGGATACCGTAGGAACGGAATGCATGGCGTATTCCAATTTTTTTATTTTTTTCACATTTTCCCGCATCACAGTCTTGTAATACACTTATTTCTGTATTTTCCAAGACTTTCTAAAGTGTGGTAGAGGATCTTGGAGCGAAAAATTATTGTAATACCTGGCCATAGGCTCACCTGTTTTTCCACAGAAGAGGATTTTTCAAATCTTTAACAAGATTGCTTCAACTATTTTCTGAGTCGGCTTGAAGAAGCAGGCTTTTCTCATTTTGTGTCGACTTTAAATAAAATAATTAAAATCAAAAAAAGTTCTCCTCCACCCTCACTGGGCAGCGCTACACTAAAATTGAAAGGGGTTAATGGTTCTACGTGATCGTTGGTTGACCGATTTGTCGGACAGCGCGTCGAAATGATAATGCAGTGTTGAAATCTTATAAAACGAAAGGAATTTCGGTTGAATACCGCCTAAGAAAGATGTGGAAGAACTCCCAAGACATTACAGAAAATTGATTGTACTTGACGAAAGCGGGTTGACACATAACCGAGGTGTCAGAACACAGGAGAGCTTCCTGTCAGCGCTAGAGCTTTCCATTGATTGTGTTGATTGTGGGGGTGAAATGCCTATTAAACGGAAATTTTGAAAACACAAAAAGAACCTAAAATAAAACGCACGGGTATTGCAAAGAAAAAGTAGACCACATTTAAAATACTCGTAGCGGTTTGAATCACCTCCAGCCTAAATGTCTGCGTTTGTTTCATCACCCTTTATCGGCAAAGACCGCAGACGATCATAACCTTCTGGAGCCTAGTAAACTCCTTTTCATCACAGAAATCATTCCTTACCATTAGTCCTTTATCGGTATCACGAGCTTTAACGGGAATTAGGGTAATGTCCAAAATACAGAAAAAATCAATCTATCGAGTCACTTTATAAATCCCTTTAATGATGAGGCCAAACATGAAAACAACCTCGTGTAAACGTAGTGGCGACCATACATAAAGTTAGCAAGCAAAAAACTAAGGAATAAGAGTAAGAAAGCTGAGAAGAAAACCTAGTCTCATAAAGCAGACGTAGGCTAAGGCAGTATGGAATAGGAAAAACAGACAAAATCCGTTTAGATCCGCTTAGCTTATTGTGAAGAGGATGCAACATGTCATAAACGAGTAAGTTAGGTCAGCCAGAACTGCAGTTCCTATACAGTTCCACAGACGCGAAGGAAGTCTATAAATAAATCGATTCTTGCCTACTGTTGCTTTATTACTGAGCACAGAGGGCGCAGTACCGCTAGCTTTCGCATCTAGATGCGAACGGCGCAGCCCTGCGACCTAACTGAGGACGCTAGGTTCAGGTCGAACAGCAATTACGGCCACCACTCCGATAGGTGGAAGCGTCGTAGATCTCGAACATTTCAAATACACATTATGCTACATCAGAGAAAACCTCCCCTTCTGGATAAATGCACACTTGCGTCCATTTTTACAGAAATAGTTCAGGGTTTAAATTCGATATAGAATACATAAATAAGTGTATTGCAAGACTGTGATGCGGGGAAATGTGAAAAAAAAAATAAAAAATTGGAATACGCCATGCATTCTGTTCCTACGGTATCCGGGGGATCAATAACAGGCCGCCGCATCCAATGTGCGAAATCCCTAGTTAGGCTATGTACGGCGTGCTCTGATGGCGCAAGAGGTGACGACAGGCGAGCGGACCGATTCTCCAATGCGGCGCCCGAGCCGAAACTGGGGCATTTGACCCTTATGAAACGGTTTAAATGAATATAAAATCGAAATCGAAGCACCACTCGATTCAGAATCATTGAGAGCATATTATTGAACGGTAGTTTAGCAATTTGAAGAAATTTTTTAAAACCACCCTAATTGTGTTTGAGTCCGAGTTTGACGCCAGTTTGCGACCCAGAATTCCTTTGAGACTTAGTCGCACGGTTGGATGGCCTCATGGAGTTTTCCTTGTGTTTTTAACCTGTAAGATTCCTGCACTAAGAAAACAGATTCAGAGCCACTTGAACTGCAAGCAAAAGTCGACGGCAGCTGCCAAAAAGTGTCACGTGGACCTCTTTGGCAGCACTAGGTCCTAAAGATTTTTATGCAAAAAGTTTTCTTTCCGCATCGCACCTCCCTGCAATATGCTTAATCGAGTCGGTGACTATAAGCCAATACAAGCTTGGTGTTTCAAAGTTATTGAACTCCTAATTCGGCAATTTTCCCCAAGTTGACTTATGTAAAAGAATAAGATTCCTCAAAAAATTATCAGTGTGGTCGTGAAGAACTGGTGAATACAAAAATCTGTGTGGTGTCGCCTTTAAAGGGGAAAGGGAGCATAAAACTGGACCGAAACTTCATCTTCTCCGGCTAACTAGGAGGAGGTGACCTTTGGGTGTAAGTATCTCGAGCGAGGGATGGGTCCGCCGCGCCGCCCAGAATACAGGTCATCGAATCAACTTTTTAAACGTTTGCTGCGCCCTTTTCGCTTCAAAGATAGAACATCCGATGCTGATCCCAAATATCGGATTTATTTTTCAAAGCAGACAGTTTGAAGAGCGCTATCAAAAGCGGCGGAAAAGGCGTTTTTTTCGCTTTTCCGCCCAAAGACCAAAAGACAAGGCCGGTATTGTAGAGTTTGAAAAAACATCCGTCCAAAAACCATTTCAGACCAAAGCAGTTAAACAAAAGTTGGGAAGAAAGAGAGACCAAACATGAGGAAGTAACACAGACAGTCTAGTGCAGTTATGCTAAAAGTACCCCTTTTAAAGCGGCACATGGGAGAATGAGCTCACATTAGTTCATCCTCCTAGCGAGCCTCTGGCAGACTGTCCTCCGGTTCGAGACCGCAAAGGGCAACGGGTGACCTCATCCTCTCATGTGTCGCCTTAAAAGGGGTACTCTTCGCCCAACTGCTCTGGACTGTTTGTTTGTCTCTTCGTGCTTCGTCTCCCTCTTCTTCCAACCTCTGATTCACCGCTGTAGTTTGAAATGGTTCTTGGACGGATGGTTTTTCAAACTCTATTTGACTCTTTCAGGCTCTGAAGAAGGTGGTTACGCCGAAACGTTAGGCGGAATAGTCTATACTAATCTTGGTTCGCCAGCTCGGGTATTCATACTGTGCGTCTTGCAATTGCCTAGTGTCTGCGCCTTCTCGCTCCACCACAACTCTCCCTTGCTGGCTCGGTCACTGCGGAGAAAGGGTGTATGTATTAGGGTGTTCCACACAGAATGTCGCTTCAGACCAATCATTCAACAAATCATTCAACAAGTTGGTAGAGGACGTGTCAACTCGACTTGGATTTAAATTTGGGGCAGAATTTGGAACAGACAAGCCCTATTGCAAGCTCCGGCTCCGATCTTGTCGGATCAGCTTCAATGGCGGTCCATGAAAGGTCGCTATCCAGGACAGACGCCTGCTTCCCATGCTCTTCGTCTTCAAGACTTTCGTTGCTGGTGGCAAGACGTTGAAACCACCGCTCACATTGTCATTTTAAAAACGACATCTTTGCTAAATGCAGTTACCAATTAACGATGAGATTCCGCAGCGGGTTTATTCAATTTGAAGTCGTAGAGCAGGCACGCGCGCACAATCATTTGCTGTTTAACAGTGTAGCCAAACGTGAAGGCAAGACGTTCTACAAAGAAAACACACTGAACTGAAGTAAGAAAAGCCCTTTCTTCTGCAGTTCTCCAAGAAGCGAAAAAAGAGAACTGCAAGACATTTTGACGAAATCTGAGGGATTCTGACGATTTCCAGACATTTTTTTGCGCACTTTTTCAGCTGCGCGCTATACAAAATGAATAAAACAGCACTACAAAAGCTGTACGCTCCTCACAGTTTGTTTCCTACATGGATCAACGACCTCGCGAAAAACGATGCTGCTCGGAATTTCAAAGCGATTAGAATGTGATGTCGTATAACAAACTTTGAACCAAGCATAGGTAACCACGTGATGATAGCACATGATTCGGTACACCATCGACGCCACCTTCAATGTCATTATAACAAACCCGTTTAGTTCAGTTGGCGAGATCCACAGACCTCGCTTCACATTTTAACCACCTCTGACGTCACACCCTTTGGCCGTATTCATGAACGTTCCTGAGAACGTTCCTGACTTTCTACGGGAAGAGGCCTCATCGGGAGCTGGAAATGGCTAATCATGAAACGAGTATGAACATGAAAACCAATCGCGTACCGTGAGCCCGGGAAGGGAATGGAGCGATAGCGGGAAGATCTCACTTACCTTCCCACTCCCGTCGCTTTATAAATCCGGCCCCGTCTTTCTTGAAAATCCGAGCAGGATGGTTTTTTCCCGAAGTCATTGGTTCATGTAGCGAAACAAGCTGTGAGAAGCTTGTAGCATTTATACGCTATCCGTATTATTATTATATAATCAGTGCTTCTTCATGCATTTTGTACAACATACAGCTGGAAATTTGCGCAAAAAACAGGTAGTTTAACTTGAAATTTTCTAGGCACCTTCAGTATTCCCTAACACCGAGAAAATTCAGAAGCGAAGGTGAAAGTTTGTTGCTCAGATCTGAAATTGGTTGAATAGTGTGATTGTTTACAAGTATGGTCTCACTGTTTGTATGTTTTCGTCCCTGTGTTGTTGTTCTTTTTGAGATTGTTTCTGTGTTTGTTTCTAACGTATTGCTTTATGCAATCGTATTAAAACAACAACAACAACAACCTCTGAAGATGGTGTAGACGTCAGAATCCTTCAAATCTCAATCAATCTGTTGAAATACAAAAACACAGCAACGCAGGCACAATGAGCGCAGTTCTTCGATCCTCCCAGTAAGGAAGCACCGGAAAACTACGCTACAGACTAGACATCCATTGCTTTAGACCTATACTCTGCCATCCATGGGTCTAGAACCCCGCAAATCTGTAAACTGGCAGAGGCTTAGAAACTAAAAGCAACAGAATGTGAACAAGAGCTGTGCAGCCCTTTGTGCGAAGGCAAAGATCTCACATGTTTATGTTTAAGCTAACAGTAGAACCCGAATGAGGAAGCAGAGACAGTAGTGGTAGGTAAAATAACCTTTGTGATTTACCGACGCCCTTATATAACGACTGATAAGGGATGTTTGTTTCACATCGGTGAAGCGCAACCGATGAATGCAAAATTATTACGGCAACATCATGTGATGACATCGGTAGAAGACGCTATTGAGTCTGTGTGCGGTCGGATTCATCAACGACTTACATTACTATAAGAGAGAATTCACAGCGGAAAACTCAGATAACGCCGCTTATCAACAGATAACAAGAACAGATGGTGAGCGATAAGCCGCGTTATCTGAATTTTCCGCTGTGAATTCTCTGTTACAGTTATGTAAGTTGTTGATGAATCCGGCCCCTGGTTCCACCTTTAGGTCCCTCCTTTCTGGTCGCTCTCCCCCCCCCATCGTGGTTCCCCTTACTTCTCTACCCCATAAAGTTGCCCTCCCACGCTCATGACATGACTGCGAGCGGACGCCCATTGCGCGACATCCGTGTCACATCTTCTTAAACGCGGTCTCCATTAATGGTAATGGATCCCCTTCCTGATCCTCCTTACTGCCCTCACCCTGATTGGTAACTCCCTACTGGTTCCTCCTTATTGCCTAAACTCTTGTTGGTGCCATCTCCTAGCCTGCTTCATTGTTCCACCTATCGACCCCCCCCCCCCCCCCACCCCATCCCATTGCCTCCTCCAGGTCACTCCTTCCTGGTCGCTGTCGACTCCTTCTACTCTCACCCCTTTAGTGGTCCTCTTATGCTCATAGCACGAAACCGGCGGCACGGCTTCTGAATCTGGGCGCTCAGAAACGCGCGTACATAGGTGCTGCTGTGTTAAGCTGTAAAGGGCTGCGCTTTCCCTGATGCATCAACATTCCACGTTCAATAGCAAATTTCGCCCGCGCTGTGGATGATGAAGCGTATTTCACTTGAGTTAGATCACTTGACGGAAAAGCTCTTTTATATAAAGGTGGTGATAGTCCGCTGGCTTTTTCGTCATAACTAACAAAGGAAGGATTCTAGGTGACCATGGCACTTGGAGAGGAGGTGCAGCATATCACGGGATGCGGATGGATTATTTTCACAGCAGACTCCTTTGCGCTATAGGTCCACGCAGATCGGGCTAATCACAAGAGATCGAGCTCAAGTAGCGTTGAAACTGCGTTGCCGTCCGAGCAGTGGTGGGCTGTTCGAGCTGTAGGAACACGTGAAGTATTGGAAGGTCCGGACTCCTCCAAAAGACTCGCCAACACAACAGCTGATGAGAACATAGTTTGAAAGATAAGTCGGCACTATTGTCCTAACTGAACCCATGTTTCGAAAAAATTCCTTCAAGGAGTTATTTAAGGCAATGATCACTCGCATGTAAGTATGGGTGGTGGGGTTATGGTAACCGATTTGGCCCAAACTCCACCATTTGACAAAGAGAGCTTTGGTTGGTCGTGGCAGATCTTTTTTAGGAAGTACGAAACTCCAGCATCACAGGGGAGTCAAACCATAGACCAGCCGTCTCATCACGCCGTTCCTCCACCCCCTGTGCCACTGCTCGGCTGGCAGCGCAGTTTCCAGGCTAATTGAGCAAATGAGTTCTTCTGTGAATCGTCGACTCAGTCCGCAGCTAAAGGGCAAAGGGGCCATGCTGAAAATGGTCCATAACTCCGTTCACAGGTGCGCACAGCAGAAACGGAAAAAGAGAAACATTATTGAAACCAGCGTTCGAAGCCGCATGTGATATAAATCTCATCTCAAAGTCCCGTGCTCACTTGTAAGCAACGACGGCAGATATTCTGATACTAATTCTTATAGTACGGTTCCGAACTATAATGGATTACCCAGTTAACATATTTCTTAAAGTGATCTCCTTCTACAAGAATGCAAGGTTCGAGTCGCACTGTGGCCGTGCCTACTGTGCTTGGTACTCGACATCGATCTTCTGCCGTACTCTAAGTAGGCCACCTTGAAACTGTAGTAAACTTGGTGGGAGTTCAACGAAATCCTTTTCAGTAAATGGATCCAAACCGTATAGTCCATAGGATTCAGGTCCAGCGAGTTTAAGGGCTACATATCCTCGTCACAGAATCAAGGACATTTCTGCTCATGGAATACGATTGTAGATTTTGATCCATCGCCCGTTATTTTGCGTGCTGATATGATATCTATTTTTAAAATTTCGGCCGATTTCGGCAGGTTAGGGTAGGTTTGGGTGCGTAAATCTGTCTGCGTTAGTAGAGTAGAACCGCTTGCTCCGCCTGGTCAGACTTGTTTTTTTAACCTTCGACTTTGAAATGAAAAATAGTGTACAAAAAATAGTTTAGACAAATAGTGACAGATATGTGGTCAGCAGTTTAAATAATTCCCATAGGCGTGGTGTGGCAAAATCGGCATGATCTCGTCACCCTTATCCATTGCTAAACAATAATATGGTACCCTACCGGCGCTAAAATGTGCTCTTCATTTGTAAAAGCACCTGGAGTTCACCTAGCACTTTGCAAACCCCATCTGCGGACTCGAGCGCTCGTTTCTTCCGCGCAAGTCCTCTCCGCTATCCACTCGGCCATTCGGTCTCTGTTTTGCCGCTGGTGCGAGTGAATCATCTAGTAGATGTACCCGGCAACTTCTTTTAGGAAACCTATGATCTGGAGTGACACCGTTTTCTGCCATTTTGAACCACCAGGCAGTCCGCAGTAGAAGCAAACTACACTGCTGTGCTCCTTGCTAGATGCCC
Organism: Heligmosomoides polygyrus polygyrus; assembly: GCA_947396885.1. NCBI lineage: Eukaryota > Metazoa > Nematoda > Chromadorea > Rhabditida > Heligmosomidae > Heligmosomoides > Heligmosomoides polygyrus. The sequence goes on along the minus strand of OX377203.1, from coordinate 92,995,694 downwards.
TATAAGACCATATGACTCCTGTTGAAAATTGGAGGAACACACATTTGCACACATTGCCTGTTAACGGTGTAGCGCATGGTGTAATCTCCTCGCACATTTCGTCGGAATTTTTCTGCGCCTTTATGTCCTTTAGAATATGTGTGTTTGGGAGTGGCAGTAGCGTGGCCACTTTGATACACGGCGGCTCTCTCGCGAATACTAACTCAATCGGGCGTGAATGATGACTGGAAGTGGCCGGAATCGACATCGCTCCATGACTTCTCATTACGCGTTCACTCCGCCACACTCATCATCCACAGCGGTCCTGCTCATCGATTCTCATCGCCTTCAACTCTCGAGGCCATAAGAAGTAAGGACAGTAATGTAAGAGGGATAGAGAAGACACTTCCTCACCAATGAACCTCGACTTGATGATGCGCCACCCATTCTTCTTCCACGGGATATAATGGAGGCAATCTGAAGCGTATGTAGTTGCGATGACCAACTGGTGGACAAGTCAGTGCCTCATTCTTCCCTAGTAAGTCTGCCATCAATTCTTCTACCCTGGAGGGGCAGAAGGCTTGGTCATTTTTGGCGGGACACGAACCACAAACGGATCCACGGTGTACATGCACGACACTAACATTGGAACCGAGATTGGATGTCTGACTCATAGTCGGTTATACCCCGTTGTCGTCGACGTCGCCGACAGCAGCGGGACACCGATGTGCCTAAGCGTGAACCAAACTGGGACAATTCTGTTCATATATGTACCATTTTCATGTCAAATTGGACACTCTCACAAGCGAAGGTGATGCTTCTGAAATCGAAGTGAGCATTTTACAAATCAAAACGTGCTCCTTCACCACATTAAACTAGAGACTCTCCAAGGTGGTTAAAATATTTTTTTTGATTCTGAAGATGACTTTCTTGGGGTTTAGTTCTTATACTCAATAATTGAACACATTGTTTGAAATTTCATACAAATGTCACTTTTTGAGGAAAATAATCGCTTTCTTTGAAATTTTTACTTACTTTACAAATGTTTTTGATGCATCATTTACATGTATGAAACTCCATGCTAATAAAAATTTTGTCATCCGTGGAATCGAAAAATCGAAGCCTTAGATGGGTATGACACAACCACTTTTTAGCAGTATGTACAGGGTGCGTAAAAAGTATTGACGCACCTAGTTTTTGTTTCAGCTCCAACTTTCTCTTTCTACTTTTCAAAGTTTTTGTGTGTTATTTTTGTTGTCTATATCGTATTCAAAAAACATTCTTGTAAAAACTGAAGAAACATGATAGCGTCGTGGTTATGGTGAGCCTTTCCTGGCTGTTACCAAAGGAAATGAATACTTCATTAACAAAAGAATTAAGTTGTGTTTGAAATGGTGGATGAGAAAAGAGGTCAACAACCCAAACGTCGGCCGCGGCTCTGTCATAACAGATGATGATTACAAGATGTTCAAGCACGATAACGTTCAAATCAAAAATTGTCAACCTCTGTCCCATAACGGCAAACAGATAACGCGCGCAGGTGTGAACAGCTTCTCAGAAGAGCACAGCTTGAACATGAATCCGCTGGATTACTCTTTCTAGGCGATTTTGGAGAATGAGGTCTGGGCTACTTTCAACAGAAGTGACCAGTCGCAGAAGGCTACTCTGTTCGAAGCACGGAACAAAATGCAAGCGAATACTTGCGGCGCGTGCTCATGAATTTTTCCGCCGTTTTCGCTCCTGTATTCTCAGTAAAGGAGCCAATGTCGACTGCGAGTTATTCTATCGTATTTGTAAGATCATTTTCCATATTTCTCAAATGAATATTTCGAAATTTGCTGCGCATTACTGTTTCCACAACCGCCATTTACTGCGTCAATACTTTTTACGCACCCTGTACATAAGTGGTCGCTATTCTTTAAATCAAGCTTTAAGCGATTATTTTCTCAAGAAGTGAGAATTTTATAAAATTTCAAACAATGGGTTCAGTCATTGGGTAGATGCATTAAAACTCCGAAAAAACATTTTATTTAAATAAAAATTTATTTTGATCTTTTTGGAGAATATCTAGTTTAATGTGGTTTTGTTGTGGGCGCGTGTAACACAGTCGGAGGAGATGCCGGCTGTTGCGCACACCCGATAACGGGTTCCTGGCTTGGATTTCCCGCCCAGGCCAAGCAAGCCTTCCATCTATACGAGGTCGGTGAATTGGTACCAGACTTGTCTGGAAACGATAAAGCGCTGATTTGTTCATCGGCGGGCCACTGCAAATCAATGTATGTAGAAATACACATTCAACTCGCCTCCACGATATAGAAGTAGAAGTAGAATGCGTTGGCGCATCCCAAAAGGGGTGTTGAGCAACGCCGTCCTTTATCCTTTATCTAGTTTGTTGCAGAAGGGGCTCTTTTAAAGATTTGACGTGAAAAGTGTTCAGTTTGGCGTGAAACTGGAGAACATCCATCACATCTTTGCTAATTTGGACACTTTTCAAAACAAATTAGGCACTTTCAAATCCTCACCAAACCAATCATTTTCGACATAAAAACGGGCTCTCCTAAATGGCTAAAATAACGTTTTTCTTGAGAAGTAGGTTGGATGACTTTCTTCGCGTCGCGATTTTTGTTTGATTGACAGCAAAAATTATGTTTATGTGGAGTAGCGCAGATGTAAACAGGGCAAGAAGAACAATAATAAAAACACATATCCCTACATCGCGGTTTTAATTGATCAGCATTTACAAAGTAAATCGAAAAAATTTGCGACGACCTAGCCGAGTGTGTGGCGCGACCTCCTCTCCTAATATGCTACATGAAAGCCGCTTTCATGCGCATTAAAACGCAAAATTTAATTCATCCCTCTTTCTCGAAGTACATAAAAGCAAAGGTAAACTTTAGAAAATCGAACAACGTCATAATACATTTTCCTTAGACGAAAAATATTCTGGAGGTCTCAGAGAGTCCCTCTTTTAATGCGGTTTTTTAAAATATACTTTCCTTTCAAAGGAGCCAACAGAGGTGTCGCATTTGCAGTTTCTACAGTACCGCCGCTAAGCATTCAACCAATTGACGTTTGCGACACAAAAACGCGTTTTTTTTGCGTCGCATCATGATAACTTTCTCCAAAGTGAAGCCTTTTTCATCAAAATTTGCAAGGGCTTTTAGCATCATACATTCTACCTTTCGGCATGCGACTGCCATTTAAAAGTTATCGGAACCCTGAAAAGCTACATCGCAATTAAGCATGGCCTTAATTGCATTGACCTGATTTTCATTCGCACATGAGTCTCGCTTAATTGTGCCCTGCGGCGGAAATGGACCTGTCCAGTTGAAATTAAAAAAAAAACTTGGACACTACTGAAAATGCATCGCATGCTAATATTAGCCTTTGTCCCATCATGACGATCTGTCTGATACCAAACTTGCATAAAATATTTCACTTGCGACATTCCTTGTCCTCTGAACTGGCGATTTCTTCAATTTTTGCTATTTTTCTTAGATTCTTCCAACCAACAATCCTAACCTCATTTATCCGCAGAGGCAGGTCTACTGCTCGAGTCAGGCTCCTTGTCAAGATTGCTATTTGCGTTGACCTGACCTGCCTCATCAGACATGTCTTCTATTTCTTCCGGATATCGTTGTGGCATCTTCGGTCTATGCAAGGACTTGGAGGTATCAGTAGAGGCTCGTCAGTGTTTCATTCTCCGTTGATAAATCTGGCACCATTCACCGACCCAGGAGGATGGGAGGCTTAGCTGGCTAGGGAGGGAAGTCCGAAGCAAGAACCTGGAATTGGTTGCACGCGGTAGTGGACAACTTCAACTCCGCTGCCACGCCCTGTACTCCTTCAAAGTTTAAAGCCTAAACATTCTATGGAAAAGTACTAACATAACATACACCGAACGCCCAGATAAGGATAAATGATAAGGGATGTGGGATGCACCACGCACTCTATTTTCCCGGGAATTCGTAGCAATTTGGATGAGTACTCTTCTTACAGCCAACGAACAGTCAGTGTTTTGACCTTTCCAGACAAGTCTGATGCGGAGTCGCCAATCTGCGGGGAGTAGAGGCTCATTTGGCATGAGCGAGATCCTAACCATGCCGAGGCATATGCGACTAAATAACTGTGTTTTCCACTCCACAAAAGGGTTGCATCTTACTGGAGACAGAAAGTTGTAATCTTGTACTTGACCGATAAGATGCAGTTTTTTTGGGAAACTTGTACGTTATAACAGGGGAGGGCTAATAGTTCATGAACGGAAATATCCTGTACCAGCAGTTAGCAGTATAGTGAGCGGTCTGACTGCTGACTGGGGTTTGCCACCACATTCGAGTGACTTCCACTGCAAACGCTCAACTCTAGGAAAGTGTCGATATGTTAATGGTTGCTCTATTGGTATTGATTCCTCGTAATAACGTCTGTACGTCGACCCTCATATTTACGTATCCTCACCCTTAATGG